>SJYC01093594.1:0-25350 GCA_006408675.1 Madoqua kirkii | reverse complement strand
AGGAAATATAAAACCACAGTGAGATGCGACTGCATCTAATGTGTTATTAGGACTCCTACTAAGGTCCGTCTAGTCAAGGCTATGGTTTTTCCTGTGGTCATGTATGGATGTGAGAGTTGGACTGTGAAGAAGGCTGAGCGCCGAAGAATTGATGCTTTTGAATTGTGGTGTTGGAGAAGACTCTTGAGAGTCCCTTGGACTACAAGGAGATCCAACCAGTCCATTCTGAAGGAGATCAGCCCTGGGATTTCTTTGGAAGGACTGATGCTAAAGCTGAAACTCCAGTACTTTGGCCACCTCATGTGAAGAGTTGACTCACTGGAAAAGACTCTGATGCTGGGAGGGATTGGGGGCAGGAGGAGAAGGGGGCGACCGAGGATGAGATGGCTGGATGGCATCATTGACTCTATGGACGCGGGTCTGAGTGAAGTCCGGGAGTTGGTGATGGACAGGGAGGCCTGGCGTGCTGCAATTCATGGGGTCACAAAGAGTCCGATACGACTGAGCGACTGAACTGAACTGAACATCATGAAAAGAAAACAGCAGAAGTGGAACTCTGGAACCCAGCTTGAGGGACTATGCTGCCATCCCGCTACTACAGAAAACAATTTGAGAATGTCTTCCAAAGCTGAATATACACATATTCTAGAACCTGCCCAGCAGAAATGCATACACTGGGCATGAGAACATAGCAAGAATATATTGAAGGTGAAGTCGCTCAGTCGTGTCCAACTCTTTGCAACCCCGTGGACTGTAACCTACTAGGCTTCTCTGTCCATGGGATTCTCCAGGCAAGAATACTGGAGTGGATTGCCATTTCCTTCTCCAGGGGATCTTCCCGACTCAGGGATCGAACAAGGGTCTCCGGCATCAAAGGCAGGTGCTTTAACCTCTGAGCCACCAGGGAAGCGGTTGAACAAAAAGTTCATTCGGGTTTTTCTGTACCATCTTAAGGAAAAAACCTAAACAGAAATTTTGGCCAACCTATACACAGCAGCACTATTCTTCATAGCCTAAATCTGTAAGCAGTAGAACTGATTAATAAATTGTGCTATAATCATTCAACAAAATTCTCAATCCATCCAGGACTGAGAAGGCAAAAACAAGTTAGACATGAAAGAGCACAGCCGTGTGATTTCCTTTATATGACATTCAAAAACCATTCAGCAAAGCTATTACGCTGAAAGAAGTTAGAATAATGTCTATACTTGAGGGTCGGAGGACATTACGTTACGGCCTCGTGTCTGGGCTGTGTGTGGTGTTCTGTTTCTTGGTTTGCTTGACAGTTACATGGTATGTTCATTTTGTGAGAATTTACCAAGCTGTAGAGGTGTATTCTGTGTACTTAACATTAAAATAGGATGCATACACACATCTGTGTTTCAAAGAGACAGAAGTTCCAGAATTTCGTTGAGGTATTTCCTCACATTTGCTCCTTAGTTTCTAGAAATGTAGTCTTTATGTAGTAAGTTAAGTACACAGGGTAGGTAACTGAAGGTGCTTGCCAGATTTGCTACTGAAACAGAACTGAGAATGACTGAGGGAAAAATGGGCTTCTTAGTTGGCACTAGTGATAAAGAACCTGCCTGCAAAAGAAGGAGACATAAGAGATACGGGTTTGATCCCTGGGTCAGGAAGATCCCCTGGAGGAGACCATAGCAACCCACTCCAGTATTCTTGCCTGGAGAATCCCATGGACAGAGGAGCCTGGTGGGCTACAGTCCACGGGGTCACAAAGGATCGGACACGACTGAAGCTGCTACACACATATGTACAAGAGAGTAAAAATGACCTTGGACAAATAAAGTGCAGTAAACAAGTAGGAGCGGAAACTTTAAGTGGCAAAAGGAGCAGAATTCGTGGAAGCTGAAACACTTAAAGTAGAATAAATGCAGCTCCTACAATTAGATGCAGACAGTGGCAAAAGGAAGGAGACAGTCAGCTTAGCAGTAGGTTTTGAATGAGAGATTTGGAGGTTTTAAATGACAGTTTGCTCAAAATGAATCAGTAGCCATGGACGTCAAAATTAATCGTAAATTGCTTCTGGAGAAGTTAAAGTGGTCATACATTAGGAGAGCAATCAGTCTGATGTACCTCACTACTGGTCAATTTATATCTAATAGTGTTTTTCACTTCTGAGTGTGGCATTTTAAAACAAGCTAGGATGCCTCAGTAAACTGAAATCAGAAAGTCAGGGAAATGGGAATGTTTATAAACACAGATCAGGCTTCCCAGGTGGTACTAGCAGTAAAGAGTCCACCTGCCAATCCATGAGACATAAGAGACTTCCTGGGTCAGGAAGATGCCATGGAGGAGGGCATGGCAACCCACTCCAGTATTCTTGCCTGGACAATCCCATGGACAGAGGAGCCTGGTGGACTATGACTGAAGGGACTTAGCATTCATGCACACAGAAACAGATCAACTAACAATACTAGAGATGCTTACCCTAGCGGGGAAAAAGCTCAGTAGAGTCTTGAGTAGCCCCCCACATTTATAAATTCTCCCATTTGAATTATGAATAAATATGCTTGCTATCATTTCAAATGGCTGCTGCTGCTGCCGCTAAGTCACTTCAGTTGTGTCCAACTCTGTGCGACTCCATAGATGGCAGCCCACCAGGCTCCCCTGTCCCTGACAGTCTCCAGGCAAGAACACTGGAGTGGGTTGCCATTGCCTTCTCCAATGCATGAAAGTGAAAGGTGAAAGTGAAGTCGCTCAGTCATGTTCCACTAGTAGCAACCCCATGGAGCCTACCAGGCTCCTCTGTCCATGGGATTTTCCAGGCAAGAGTACTGGAGTGGGGTGCCATTGCCTTCTCTGATTTCAAATGGCAGAGAAAGGCAAAAGGAAGAAGAATATGTATCATGGAAGTAGATTTCAGGTGTTGAATATTTATTATCAGCAAGAAATAACTTTCAGTGCTTATAGATATCCTGCAATGTGGTGTCACACTTTTAAAAACTTCTGCTGTTCTCCGGAAATATTTTAGCTAAGGCCAGATAAATTGCTATCAACAATGTTGCTGGTTGAGAAGTCAGATGAGATGAGCCTGTTTTCTGGTATCTGATCAAGTCCTTTAGTTTACTGATTGAATAAGAAGCTGTTGACACCAGGAATGACCCGGAACATGCAGGGTGCATGCATGGAGCCATAAATAAACACACATATGTAAGAAAGATAAAAAAGGGCAAATAGGTAGATGGTCTGCTCAGTCATAATGGGAGAAGACGAAAACTAATTCTTGAAGAGTAGGTCAGAACTGATAAGGTGTGGTAGTTGATGGGCTATGTAAGCAGGGAAGAATGCAGAGATGTCAGGACCGATATCTGGAGTCAAGGTGGTTGGAGTCATCCGCGAGGTGCGAGTTGTAAGACCTAAAGGACTTGAAGATATTCTCGATAAATTTGCCTTCTTTCTCTTCTCTCCCTCTCTCTTAATTGTAAATATGAGGAAGCTACTGGGCTTCCCTGGTAGCTCAGATGGTGAAGAATCTGCCTGCAGTGCGGGAGATCTGGATTTGATCCTGGGTGGGGAAGATTGCCCTGGAGAAAGGAATGGCGACCCAGCCCAGTATTCTTGCCTGGAGAACTGCGTGGACAGAGGAGCCTGGTAGGCTACAGTCCACGAAGTCAAAAAGAGTTGGGATCAACTGAGAGACTAGCACTTTTACTTTTACTTCAAAAAGCTACTATTTTATTGGGGGAATTTTTTTATTGCTTTGTGAATTTCCTGTTAGCAGAGAAGTATTTCAGGTATTTTTTCCTCTTCAAAAAAAAAAAAAAAATTTTATATCAGGGGAGGGAGGAATCCTTAACTCATAGTTTCAACTTAAAATCTTAGAAGAAAATAAAACCTCTCCAGCTTCTAGATATCACTGAGCTGTGGGTTCGCCATACAGAGTTGTGAGGGGGGA
Source organism: Madoqua kirkii (assembly GCA_006408675.1). Lineage (NCBI taxonomy): Eukaryota > Metazoa > Chordata > Mammalia > Artiodactyla > Bovidae > Madoqua > Madoqua kirkii. The sequence continues at coordinate 21,434 of SJYC01093594.1, read as the reverse complement.
GTTGGTCCACTGACAAGACAAAAATAATGAAAAAGCAGCGGAGAAACAGTGAATGAGCAGAATAAGTTGGGTTGTAAAGGCTGAGATAATTAGGCAAATGTGCAGAGAAAAGCAGAAACCAGAAAATGTGCCCACAGAAGGAGAAAATGAGAGATTGATAGAAGAAGTGTCTAGGGTTTGGCTATCTTCCAGCTCTGGTTTGCCCTTATTCGACTTGTTCAAAATTGCCACCTTGGTTTACTTAAGCAGGTTTCCGTTGTTTGCAAAAAAAAAAAAAAAAATAAATCCCCTGGGCCAGTGCACTGGAATCTCCTAATGAGATTGTAAAAATATCAATGCCTGGAGCCCACCTCCAGAGATTTTTATTTAATTGGTCTGCAGTGACACCAGGGTGATGGGATTGTTAAAAGTTTTCCAGGTTTATCTAAATGTGCAGCCAGGGTTTAGACCCACGGCATGGGTCTCGAGTCTAGAGCAGAGGGTCTGACCTGCCATGAAGCAACAGAATAACCCGGAGGACTGGTTGCATCCTAGACGGTGGTCCACTCCCCAGCAATGTGGCTACCGAAGCAAGTCTGGGTGAGGCCCAGGAACGTGCGTATCTAACAAGCCCAGGTGACACTAATGCCGCTGGACCTGGGACCATGCTTTGAAAGCCTCTAAAGGAACCAATCAAACAACTGATCAAGGTTTAATCCTCTGCCATCATGAATTTCCCACCAAGTTTTCTCTCTCACGCCTCAGTTTCTCCCTGTGAATAAACACCCACCATTCTCATGAAAAGTGTGCAAACAAATTAGGACTGTGTCTTAGCAACAGATTTCTCAGCTGAACAAGAAGCTGTGCCTCCGTGATGACAGGTGCTCCTTAGCTGCCGAACTCAATTGGAAAAAAAGAATTACATTTTTTTCTGATCCTTCAGATTCTGAAAGCTGACATAAATGATAAATTGTAGACATCTTCACCTGTTGGAACGAGCTCCACTCTGCTCGTTCTAGGAGCAGAGGAGTTCTAGTGGCCCCTCAAGATTGAAAATAAAGGGGATGGAGACATTGATCTACTTATTGCTCAAATGACATCCCTAAAAATAAAGGCATGTTAGTTATAGGAAACATGTGTTGCTCTACATTGCAGGGGGGCAATTACAAGACAAATTATCAAGTTATTTCAGTTAAGGAAGCTTTTTTCTTTCCGATTGGATGATTTAATACTCATCTACTTCCTTTCAGTAAAAACTTGTAATAGCTAAGTGGGAAATGTGCCCAGTCATGACATTCTAATATCCATGCATTAATAAATGGCCCTATCTTGCTTATTCATCAATTGACTCAACAAATATTTGCTGGATGCCTGCACTGTGGCAGGAGAAATTAAAATTTTAATATAAGGCAATACTCCCCTCAATAACAATGACAAGAACAACAGTAGTTAATTTATTGGAGACTTACAATGATTCAGATACTGTGCTAAACATTTAATATAGATTATCTCATGATGAAGTACGTGCTATAATTATCTCCTATTTTGTAGCTGAAAACTTAATTGCAGGGAAAAAAAAGTAACTTGCCTGGGCTTGCTCAAGTTCACACTACTGTTAAGTATGTGAGCAAATAATTGAACCTGGGTTTGCTCTCATCCAGACTTCATGTTTTAAAACACTTTTTAGGTTGATATTGCCTTTTCCAGGAGCTATTTTACTGGGATGATCCCACAAGTGAATATTGCTGTTAAGTTGCTAAGTCATATCCTACTCTTTGCGACCCCTGCAGCATGCCAGGATTCTCTCTCCTTCACTATCTCCTGGAGTTTGCTCAAATTCATGTCCATTGAGTCGATTATACCATCCAACCATCTGTCGCCCTCTTCTCCTCCTGCCCTCAATCTTTTCCAGCATCAGGGTATTTTCCAGTGAGTTGGCTCTTCACATCAGGTGTCCAAAGTACTGGAGTTTCAGCTTTAGCATCAGTCCTTCCAGCGAAATTCAGGGTTGATTTCTGTAGAATTGACTGATTTGATCTCTTTGTAGTCCAAAAGACTCACAAGAGTTTTCTCCAGCACCACAATAGGTGAACATATTACTGTCAGAGGAGAAAGACACACAGTTCCTCTGGGAACCCAAATAAGGACAAGCTGCACAACTCTTGGGATGTCTTCCTCCATGCACTCTAAGGAACAGCACCCCTGAAGTGTGCGATGTGGTGGGATTCTTTAGGGGGTGATACCTAAGATGAGCTCTACTGAATGAGAGCTGTCCAGGCAAATGGAACAATGAGAACTGAGTATGCACATGAAGAACTGCAATCACTCAGAATAAGACTACAGAGTGAAAGAGAGTGGGTCCTGGGGACAGGCAGAGGTGGGCAGTGATCAGATCCCTGATGTGCACGCTTATCATTGCAGGATGCTTGGCCATTTTCCCAAAGGTGGGGAAGGAGCCATCAAAGCATTGTGGTAAAGAGGAGTCATGCGCTTAGGTCACCAGAACTGGAGTAAGAAGGAATTGCAGGAGGACTTCCCTGACAGGGGCACTCCTGGTGGCTCAGACGGTAAAGAACCTGCCTGCAGTGCAGAAGACCCAGGTTCAATCCCTAATCCAGGAAGATCCCCTAGAGAAGGGAATGGCTACTCACTCCAGTTCTCTTGCCTGGAGAATTCCATGGACAGAGGAGCCTGGAGGGCCACAGTTTCATGGGGTCACAAAGAATCGGATGCGACTGAGCAAAGTGACTTTCCCTGGTGGCCCAGTAGTTAAGATTTCACCTTCTGATGCAGGATGTGTGAGTTCAGTCCCTGGTTGGGGAGCTAGGATCCCACATGCCTGAGGGCCAGGAAACCAAAACATTTTTTTTTTAATGAAGAAAAAAAAAAGAAGAAGCACTATTGTAACAAATTCAATACAGACTTTATAAATCATCCACTTCAAAACAACAAACAAAAAAACAACACAGAATGAATTGCAGGGCCTGAGACCAGGCACAAGAGATGGCAAACACTTATTTTAAGGAGAAAATGTACGTATGGATAGAAAGGATGTTTGGTGAGAGAGTAAGAAAGTAAAATCTATAGGAATTACAGACTAAATGGATTCACAGGCTCAGTGAGGAAGAGGTTAAGAATGATACCTAAATTTTCAGATTACGTAAATAGGCAATATGATGTGCTTTTCCCCAAGGCAAGGAACTTGAGAGAGATGTGGATCTGAAGCTCTCGTTTAGTTAAGTTTTGTTTTCTTTGAGCCAGAGTGGCTAGTTTTACACTTGTTCACCCTGAGCTAAGCTGTGCCTTGTGCCTCAGTTCCATCATCAGCGAAGTGTATACTGTGGATTGGATTACGATTTTGAAATCAGACTGCCATGCGTCTCCCTAGTACCTTTTCCAGTGAATTCCTGTCTGAGCTAAATTGCAAGGTTGATTTAATTCATGCAAACATGTGTTCCATCATTTCTCGCTCAGCAAAGAGGCTGTGGAGGGCCCCACTACAATGCTGCTCACACACCGTCCCCATCTCTCCCTCCATTCCTTGGTTCCACCCTGGGTCCTTTACAAGCTAATTGGGCACCTTTTTCCAGAGGCTGCTCCCCCTTCATCTCGAGCCCATCTCTCCTAGCCACTTCCCCACTCCCGTGGCTCCGCTTTTCCTGTTTATGGCTTTGTCTGCCAGCTTTAAGCTGCTGTGTTTTCCATTCCTGACATCTGGGTCTTGTTCCTGCTTCCTGGCAGCAAGACCTTCACATAATTTATACCCTTGCCACAAGAAAATGAAAGCGAGGCTGAAGCTCGAAGGAGGCTAATGCTGGGGAATGTGATGGAAATCCAAAACCATGATGCTTCCAATTAAACCAAACAAGTCTCACTATAGCCCTGGAGATTCCAGCCAGAGTCCAATATTTTGCAGACAACATTCAGCCCAAGTTCTTGAGCAGAGTAAACCTCTCTAGGAGAGAAATGCTATTAGTGGCATGCTAAGCAGAACCCTGTTTGCAAGATCAGATTTCCCAGTCCTTTTACTGACAGGCATGATCTTTATTAGCAAGGGATTCATCTGAGTTGTCAGCAACACCATTCATGTCTGAGGCTAATCGCAGGGGGCATGTGCAGAATTTGCTCCTATCAATACCTGAAAGAGTCAAGGTGAGGGTAGGGTTGGCTTCCCCAGTGACTCAGCTGGTGATGAACCTGCCAGCCAATGCAAAAGATGCAAGAGATGCAGGGTTGATCACTGGGTCGGAAAGACCCCCTGGAAGAGGAAATGGCAGCCCACTCCAGTGTTCTTGTCTGGAGAACTCCAGGTTCAGAGAAAGAAGCCTGGTGGGCTACAGTCCACGAGGTCACAAAGTGTTGGATAGGATTGCGCAAATACACAAACACAGCTGAAAGAGGATCTGATGTTCTTTTCTCTTTCCTAGAGTGAGAGATTTTCACTTAAACTGGGACATTATGGGTCAAAGTTCCAACATGGTCTTAGAAAAACAGCCTTACTTACACATCAGCTTTGTCCACCTCCAGTGGCTAATTTGGGGTGAAAATTTTTCCATTTAACTCAGCAGAAGGCATCAGTAACTAATGGGTTATGAGATTTCTCACAGTGAGACCCTTTATTAAATATTATAAAATGCTGCTGGAAGTTTTCTGCCATTCCAGAGTTATGTATTATAATGTCTTTCTTTCTAAAATAGCTCAATTACGTTGACAAAGCCCATGTGCATTAATGCAACATCATGCAGTCTAAAATGTGCCTTTGTTTTGGATGTAGCACCATTCTGGAAACTAATAATGATTTTAATCTCTGCGTTTTATTTAAATGTTTGATATGTGCCAGTCACACTGTTAAGGTTCATGACATACATGTTTAATCAGTATAAAATTCCTGAAAGGAGGCTTTCATTCAAATTTACAAATGAGGTTCAACTTAGTATTGTGCTAAAGTTAAAGGAGGTTAAATGACTAGTACACAGCCACTCATTACTTAATCTTTATTCTGGTAGCACGGGAACAATTTTAAATAAAAAAATATGGGATCAAATTATTATTATAATTTTTTTTTTAACCAGGACCTCCATGTTTTCTGTTGCTTGCTTCCTTTTCGGTATGGGGATGTTTTTCCCCTACTTTATTCTCAAATACAAAAACAGGAGAATTCTAAATTCAGTACGTTAGCCTGAGTCAAAGAAAATAAGTAACTGTAACACGTGTTCCTCTGCTACTTCTGAAGAATGAAGTGGAGATAAAATAAATTGTGTGTACAGTGTATCCTTAGGTCCTTGGAGACAAGGATTTAGGAAGGGACATGCCATTTCTTCTTATCCTCTACTTCCGTGCCTTTTTTAAAAAGAAGCTGATGAACTAAAAGCATATGCCAGAGGGACAGAATAAGACCAGCAAAACAATGTTAGTAGCTGCAAGTTCTGATTTATTGGGCCCCAGAGAAGGATAAACCCCAAATACGCCCTCCCTGTCCCCTGGCAGAAGGCAGCCTATTTTGTGTGAGTGGTAAATGGAAATCAATGAGCTGCTCACGGAGCCCTGCAATCTCTTTACCAACACGCACTGAAATTCCTGTCTGAGAAGTCCCATGGACAGAGGAGCATGGCGGGTTACAGCCTATGGGATCACAGAGAGTCAGACATGACTGAGTATGCACACACACACACCGCAAGAGCCGAGGGGATGGAAACTGATACCTCTCCTAATTCTGAAGCCCAGATGCTCCGCAGCAGGACAGAGACCAGGCAGCTACAGCACAGCTCTTCAGGAGACACTGCTGGTCTAGGTTCCTCGGAGCTTGCTGGAGCCTGAGCTTCCCTCTTCTCCCACAAGCCATGTCCTGCTGCCCCAGGGTGACATGCTTCCTGACCCCTGTGTGGAGGTCCTGAAGATGAACATCTCAATGCCTCCTATTAGCTGACTGTGAAGGCTGCTGCTCCTCTGGGCTTCTCCACTTACATACCTTTTCTCTGACTGGAGCCTTCTGATTTCTAATACATCTTCTCAGCCCTTCTACTCTGTTCTGGCAAAGATAATCTTCTCTAGATTGACTCACATGCCTTTGTGCTGGTCATTTTACTTTGAACATCTTCCTTTATCTCCTAGCTACATTTCAAAGCTCTGTGACTTTGCTTTGATTTTGTTAATGCTAAAATAAATGGAAACGGAAGTATGTACAAGCACAGAACTTGAAAGAGTTTTGAGTCGATGAGTTTTGTTGTAACTGACTCTTCATTCAAAATATAGAACGATTTCTACTAACCTAGAAAGTCCCCTCCTGGCCCCTCTTATTTAATCCCCTTTTAGAGGAAACCACTGTTCTGGTCTACTCATCTTAAACTCTGTATAAATAGAAGCATAGAATATGTACTTCTTAATGTCTAACTTATTTCACTAAACATGTTCCTGAAATTGGTCTGTGTTGTTGAGTATCTCTGTAGCTGATTGCTACTGTCTTTAAGTTTTTATTGTTGAATCGTATCCCAGTGTACGCATATGCCAATAGTGTGTATTTCTGGGCTTTTGGATCCAACATCCATTCCTTATCTTCTAACAAACAAGAGAGACATAAAATGGAAGTTCAGGACGATAGGAAACGGAATATAAGATAAGTGTGATGTGAGAGCTATGCCGTTAGTTAATAAAAACTTCCTTTCTTTTGCTCCGTCTGGTGACCTTCAAACACAGAAAACCCACCAAGTCTTCAATTGCATAAGGAAGAAGATAAAATAGTCCATAATCAGGCCTGTAGACCTTGAAAGAAAAGATATTTCTCTACTAGTTTATTGTTAGTGCAAGAAAAACCTTTACTCATCATTCAAGTACAACTCAAATGGTATCTTCAGTCTCTAGCATTTCCATAACCTTAAGGGAGAAGACTCTTCATAGTCCCCTGGACTGCAAGGAGATCCAACCAGTCCATTCTGAAGGAGATCAGCCCTGGGATTTCTTTGGGAGGAATGATGCTAAAGCTGAAACTCCAGTAGTTTGGCCACCTCATGTGAAGAGTTGACTCATTGGAAGACTCTGATGCTGGGAGGGATTGGAGGCAGGAAGAGAAGGGGACGACAGAGGATGAGATGGCTGGATGGCATCACTGACTCGATGGATATGAGTCTGAGTGAACTCCGGGAGTTGGTGATGGACAGGGAGGCCTGGCGTGCTTCGATTCATGGGGTCGCAAAGAGTCAGACATGACTGAGCGACTGACCTGAACTGAACTGAAGGGAAAGTTACTCAAGCCCTCATTTGTGTTCCTACAACTCACAGGAACCCTGGTTTCAGTTTTTACTGAAAAACTGTTTCATTTTTTACTACATGGGTTTCTTCACAGACTTGACTCCACTTTCTACCAAAGAAATTATACAACTTAAAGAAAAGGTACCTTCTGGCACCTGGCACAATTATTACACACATGATGTAAATTAGTAGACAAATGGATGACTGCCTGGAAGGATGGATGAATGGATAGATGGATGGATGAATGGATGGATAAAAAGATGGATGGATGGATGAATGAATGGATGGAAGGGTAGATGGATGAATCGGTGAATGGATGAAACAATATATGAAGAGGGCTGTATTGCTTATAAACTGAATGAATTGGTCTTTTGCAAGCTCCAGAAGTATCATGACATTGCTTTCTCCACCTCTCCTGCATTCTCATTAGTCCCAGGAGTTTATATTGCTCTACCTGCCAATATGCAAACGTCTCAGTACCATCTAGAGCAGGTAGAACCTCCTAACCACCAGAAATGGGCTTCCTAATGCTTTGAGAAATATTTCCATTAGAGTCAGTGCTTGTGTGGAGTTACTGTTAATCTACAACCATGTAGCACAAGAGACGATCTTGACTCAGTGGAAGACTTCCAGGTAAAGGGCAGGCCTGAGTACTGAGTGAGTGACAGTGCTTCTACCGCCAGCAGAAGGCAGCTTAAATATAGCCACACAGGTAACTGAAAGGTGATGTTGGGTCTAAGGGGGAGCTTTGTAATGCTACAAGCAGCATCTAGTGCACAGCTGTTTCTCACCCACCTCTCAGATGGTCCCAGCAGGAAACGAATCTGTGACTGTCATGTTTACAGTTAATTAATGTTTATTTATATTTTTAAACAAGGCTTTCACCTACCACGCTTTAAAATAAATGTTCTGCTCTTCAATTAGAGGTTGTCAGAGCGAGAGGAATCCTGTTTGTTACGGATGGAATGTGTGTATGCTTAAAATGTGTATCAGGGTGGAAACTCTTTTCATGTACGTCTCTCTCTCTCCGCCCAGAGGCTGAGGCTTCTTACTTAGAGAGACATACTTTTCAAGATCTTGACTTCAAGACTGGGGCTCTGCTATGCACGAGGCCCCAGGTAGGGACTTTCCAAGTGGTGCTAGTGGTAAAGAATCCAAGCCAATGCAGGAGATATGGGTTCAATCCCTGGGTTGGGTAGAGCCCCTGGAGTAGAAAATGGCAACTCACTCAAGTATTCCTGCCTGGGAAAGTCCATGGGCAGAGGTGCCTGGCGGGTTGCAGCTCATGGGGCAGAGTTGGACAGGACTGAGCATGCATACGCAGGCCATGAAGCTACTTCTAGAGGGCAGACAGCAGATTACAGTGTCTCCTTGGATGGAGAATTAGCATGAAAACGTGGCACATTTTGACCAATGTAGAATAGGCGTTCTTAAGAGAAAAGCATGTGCTTTGTCCTTTTGCAATAAAGCACTGACTCAACAAGCCTGAAGCATGTAAACTCTATATTCTCCAAGAAAAGGTCTGACCCTGGACTGGCTCCTGGGAGCTCACCTTGACATCTGTGGAATATCCTGATAGATGAGAGTGCCTTTCTTTACCTGGGACCTTGGGCCACAAAGGTTGATGCCATGTGATTGATATATGGTGGGGTTCTTGGGCCACAAAATGTCAGTTTGACCTCTGAAGAGCCTGGAGACTAACTAAGATTAGCTACATGGATACCACGGCTACAAAATGACTCCTGAGGACTTCCCTGGTGGCTCAGTGGTTGAGAATCCACCTGCCAATGCGGGGGATAAGGGATCGATCCCTTGTCCAGGAAGATCCCAGTATGTTTCGGAGGAGCTAAGGTCATGTGCCACAGCCACTGAAGCACGTGCAGCTAGAGCCCATGCTCTGCAACACGAGAAGCCGCCACAGTGAGAAGCCTGAACTCCGCAATTAGAGAGTAGCCCTCACTGCCGAAACCAGAGAAAGCAGTCGTAGCAGCAACAAAGACCCAGTGCAGCCAGTGCATGATGACCCTTGACAAAAACCCTGACGGCTCAGGGGAGCATCCTTGTCTGGCAACATTCTCCCTGTGATCACATGTCATAGATGGAGAATTACGCATTGTCCCTACAACTGCCCCGGGAGCAGACATCCGGACTTAACACATCCCCTCAAAGAACAGGTGATGAAGAGAGAAGGGGTTCCAGGTGGAGAGCCAGATCGGCTCTCCTTCCTGGTGATGCCAGGGAAATCATCTGACCTCTTTATATTTTTGAGGTTCAAGTCAGCTTCTAAATTAGACATTCATCCATTGTTTCACTGGATACTCATTGAATGTGCCACTGTTTTAATCACATAGTGTATGGTCAAAAAGTGGTTAATGATGGAGATGATTGTTTGAAGTGATCCATGTGTGAGCTTCTGCAAATTAGTTTAAGCTCCTTCAGTGAGGTAAGCACTCTAACTCTGTACATATGCCCTCTGCACTTTTGCAGATAGATATGTTCATAGTTTGTAGCCCATAAATGATTACTTTCACACAGTTACGTGGCTAGTATTACCTCCTATCTTTTCTTGAGCCTAAGCCTCTGAATGTTATTTTTCATCAATTGCTTATTTACTATAAGCTTGAGAGAAAAGCCTACACATGAAAATGCCTAGAATGGTAACAGAATCATCTTTGGAACTTAATAAGTACTAGTTGAATATGAATCTGAACATCTAGAGAATATTTTACTATTTCATAAGACATATACATTTTCTTTATTGATGAATAACTGGGAAAAAAAAACTAAAGACCCAGGAACTGGGATGAAATGCAGTTTTTGGCCCGGTTTTCAGCAATGAATATTGAACTCCTGGTTTGCTCTTGTTGTCAGTTAAATGGTTTCCCAAAAAGACACACTCAATCTCTAACTCCCAGTACCTATATATGTGATTTTATTTGGAAAAAGATTCTTTGCAGAGGTAACCAAGTTAAGAGGAGCCCAACTGAATTAGGGTGGGCCCTGGTTCACCGTGGGCTTCCCAGGTGGCTCAGTGGTCAAGAATCTGCCAGCCAATGTAGGAGATGCAGGTTCGATTCCTGGGTTGGGAAGGTCCCCTGGAGAAGGAAAGAGCAACCTGCTCCAGTATTCTTGCCTGGGAAATCCCAGGGACAGAGGAACCTGGTGGTCTACAGTCCACGGGGTCACAAAGAGTCAGACATGCCTGAGCATGTACACGTCAGTCCAGTAACTACTATGCTGATAAGAAAAGGGAAATTTGAACACAGACACACAGAGAGTGAAGATGGCCCTCTGAAGACAGCAGCAGAGACTGGAGCTGTGCTCCCACACGCCAAGGATGCTAAGGACTGCTGGCAATCACCAGAAGCTAGAATGAGGCAGTGAAGGCGTCTTTCCCAGAGTCTTTGGAGACATTAGGGGCTGCTGACATCTTAATTTCCAGACTTCTAGACTCCAGAAATGTGAAACATAGGCTGCTGCTGTTGTTGTTGTTTTTCAATCTATACAGTTTGTGGTGTTCTGCTATGTCAGCCTTAGGAAATGAACGTGCCCCCTTACAGCTTGGCATACACAGGTCTTGGGCTTGTGTTTGGTTTTCCTGCCTGGACAAAAAGTACTCTGTCCCCGGAAGGTGGAAGGAACCAGCCAAGAGTGTGGACGCAGAAGGAAGTGACTCACCATGGGACTCCGACCGATGCTGCCCAGGTAGTGGAGGAGTCCTTTGGCATGGTAGATTGTGGGCTGGAGACGAGCGCTGGGAGACAGCCACTGTCTGTTCAAGTCCTCCCCTCTCAGTGAGCATCTGTGACTGCAGGAACCAACCACAAGCAAATAAATACACATTTAGAAGAAAATAACTTGAGAAAATAAAGCTTGAAAAGACAAACAATTAAACTAATGACTCCAGCTTCCTTCTGACTTCCCTTGAAGAAGTTGGCATCCCTTGAAGATGCCGAGAAAGATGCAGACCCCAGTGTGTCGTGATTACTCACAGCTCCCCAGAGACTGGAAGCCACATTTAACTTGGGTCAGGGTCACCAGAGTTTGAAGTTGAAGTTTGGGAAATATTGTTCTCTGCTACCTACTTCTGAGGAGAAAAAATTCAATAAATTTCTCTAGACTCTTCAGTTCCACAAATAATCCTTATTAATAATAAGTTGAGATCAATATATCATGCTGGGTATGTTACATATGATCTTTCTAGCTGGCCCAATAATTCTGCCAAGTGGATATCTTTGCACCCCAGTGAAGACAATGACACTTAGAAATGGTTAAATAAATGACCCCAAATCACATAACTTAGAGTTAGGCTTTCCATCCACGTCTGTTTCCATCTGAGAAACAGCATAGGGACTTTTTCCTATCACGTTAACTCCACCCTGTCCATGCAGATGCCACAGAAAGCTTGACATTCGCTCAGAGAGCTGGAGGGTCATTTTCAGAGACGTCATCATGGATTATTAGCTCTAGAAATGAATTCAAAGATCATATTTGTCCTCATTTGGGAAAAGAGAATGTTCATATTTGAAAGTATCAAGTCTCTCTACGAAGGTGACGCACCTGGTTAGTGAGAACAGTGACTGCAATTCGGAGGGAAGGAAGTTGAGATGCTGGGTGGTAGGTAAAGGGAACCTTAAAAGCCCAGGTCTACCAGCGATGACCAATGGCCACCCCTTCTCTAGGGGAGCAGCCAGAAGTCCCGCTGAGATGTTATTTATTCAATAGGCTCATAATCAAGGTACCAGAGATTAAGAGGGAGAAGGGCAGCATCTCCATCAGCTAGTCCTCCCCACCTCCCTACCCCAATCCCTACGACCACCTCCTGCTGCCCTTATCCTTCTCTTTCTTAAAGCACAATTTTATTTAATTATTGACTTTTGGCTGCCCTGAGTCTTTGCTGCTTTACTCGGGCTTTTTCTAGCTGCAGTGAGAGGGTGCTGTTCTTCACTGCTGTGTGAGAGCTTCTCATCCTGGTGGCTTCTCTGCAGAGAACAGGCTCTGTGTGTCCTGGCTCCAATAGCTGCAGACGTGGGCTCAGCAGCTGTGGCACGGGGACTTAGTTGCTCAATAGTATGGAACACATGTCCCCTGGATTGGCAGACAGATTCTTTACCACTGAGCCACCAGTGATGTCCTGCCCTTGTCCTTCTGTGCTTCAACCTAATCAAACTGCACACCACGCTCCCTGAGAAATTGAGCCTGCTGGTCTCATTGCCAGGACTCCCCAAAGCTTCATCCCTTACCTCTTCAACATTCAGGGGTCAGTTTTTCAGGGAAACTTTCCCTGATCCCCAGACCCTTATGTTCTGCTGCTACTAAATATATTGCAACACCATCCTCAGAGTTCTCATAGAATCTTTTTGAATGGTTTTTATTCAATTTATTTTTGTTTCTTTCACCTTTGTTGTTAAACTGTAAGCTTCCTGGAGACAGAAACAGTTTCTTTGTTACCATCTAGACCCAAATATAGTAACTGTGTCAGAGTTGGTATTAGTAAACACTTTGGAGTGAAAAATGTACTAACATTTAAATGTAGAATCAGATACTTTTTATGTTCAAAGAAAAAACACTATTTTCAATAAATCTTGGAGGTGGAAGGAAAAAGGTTCAGCCTCCTCTGTTCAGCACTTTTTAATCTCATGTTTCTGAAATTATCTTTAAATATTAGTTTCCTGATGCTTGTCAGCCCCTGTTACAGCTTGCTGGAAACAGAAAATCTTTAATCATTTATCCTGATTTCACCACTAAAATATTTTGACTTGAGAAATGGTAGGTTTGTTGCATCTTCCTCTATGACTTTTATTCTTTCCTTGCTTTACACCCCCCCCACCATCCTTTTTTTAATAGCAATGACATTTAGAAATAGGGTTTCTGCCTGGTGACCGAGGACGAAGATAAAATACAAAGCAGATCTTTCGAAAGAAGCAAATAGCAATGGAAAGAAGCTGGTGTCCCAGACTTTCTCCTAAGCCTATCTGCTGTGTTTAAATGAATTTCTTTTCTCAAATCAAGGTACTTGCCAGCACAACATCCCAGAGCCTCAGAATTTCTCCAACTGCTCTGTAATTCTGCCTTGACCTGGATTCTCATCAACAGTTTTTTTTTTTCTTTGTAACATCAAAAGTAATGAAATCAGTGGAGGCCCCTTAAAAGTATTTCTGTTTGTAGCAATAAAAATGCAAGCTTTCTCTGTAACCAGTAGCCAGCAATTCATGCAACTGTCTCTGCCTCTGCTTTCCTTCTGTTCCATAGAGATCAAGTTTTAGAGCAGTGTCCACAAGAAAAGACCCAGAGGTTTACAATGGCAGATATACTGTTCTAGACAACAGTTCTTCAAAATGTAGGGGCGGGGTGGAGTTTTGCGCTGCAATCAGAATAAGCCTGAGTGTTGGTTAAAAAGATCGAGTCTCAACTCAGCTTTGTCCCCAGAAAAGGGGATTGATCTTCTGAGAGTCAATACTGTCATATGCAAAAGAATATAGATATTCCTACCCTCCCTCTCAGGATTATTCTGACAGGTAAATGAAACGATCTCTGTTTTAGATATCTCCATGGAGAAACTATGTAACTCTTTCTCCACCGCTGTCTACATCCACGCCATGTCTACATCTATATCCACACGCATAATCTCTATCTGTTTGTACATCTTCATCTTCAGCTATAATGCTCAGGGATGCAAACCACCACTTGGATTATGCTCATTCATTCTTTCTCTCATCCTAACACTTTTCCTTATGAATAATCATCAGAGAGCTATATGCACTTCAATTGGAAAGGAGAAGAATCTTGACTGGGAACCTCAAATAAGAGGCAGTGGTTAGTTTTTGAATTCAAACTGACTTGAACACATTTAAGAGTGGAAACCATCAGACTGAAGAGAAAAAGAGTTATCTAAGGAATGGTACAGACGAGGCTGTTTGCAGGGCAAGAATAGAGACAGATTCGGAGAATGAATATGTGGACACGGTGGGAAGGGGAGGGTGAGACAAATTTGGAGAGTAGGGTTGACATATATGCAATACCATGTGTTAAACAGAAAGCTAGAGGGAAGCTGCTATGAAGAACAAGGACTCAGCTCAGCGCTCTGTGATGACCTAGATGGGCGCAATGGTGGGGAGGCTGCAGGGGGAAACTGCATGTACATCTGTGTGCATGTACAGATGATTCACTTTGTTGAAGAGCAGAAACTAATACCATGTCGTAAAGCAATTTCCAACAAAAAATAAAATGTTGTCTTAAGGGAAAAAATTCAAAGATATAACAATATAAGTTGCTGAACAGACTATTTAATAGTCCCAAGCAGGCCATTAAACTGTACCAAGGGAAAGATGGCTTCTGAGATCGACTAGGTGTGCAGATTTGGGGAGAAACTGGACTCATTTGAGACTTAAGCAAGTATTCTCTCCTATTAGTTGGGGAAAATTTTTGCTGGTTTTACAGGGGACGAAACAACAATGCATTCCTTAGGTCTGTCTAGGTGGCATGAACTTGGGAAACTCGTATGTATTTGTTTTCAGTGTTCTCTGTGTGGCTGTGGTTTTGAGAGTATCTCTGTGTGTGCTTATGGCTTCAGCAGTTCCTAGACTTCCGCAATTTCACGTTATTACAACAAGTGCTACACCTAACTTGAGTGCTGCTCCTTTTAGAGCAAATCCATTTCCTTCCAATCTTCAAATCCATTTAGCATTTTGCGTTAATGACATCAGCGATTCATGCAGTCGGAGGAACTGCTGTCGCTCTTCCTAGGGATTTGTTTAAGCATTTGAAGATGAAATGCACCCCATCTTATTATCTACTGTAGCATTTCTGAAATGACAGCTGCTGCCTCTATGTGGAGAAAATTAGCAGATGGACAGCTATGACTGGCTGGCAATAAATTCAGCGCCTCTAATTTCTGAAAAGGGGTCATCCCTCAAATAGAGTTTGAAGTCCTGCTTTGCTTCTAACAAGAGGAAAATGGTCAGCATTGCTATCTTTTTTTCCCCACTGAAAAACTGCAGACTTACAGAGGGGGAAAGAAATACTTCCTTTTGATTTTCACAGAGGAAGTCATTTAACTCAAATAGTCCTCCCCGTTTTTTTTTTTTTTTTTAAAGCAAAGCATTGGTTTAAGAGAGTGTCAAACAGAGTGAAGTCAGAAAAAGAAGAACTTTATATATGAATGCATATATGTGGAATCTATGAAAATGTTATAGATTAACTTATTTGCAAACCAGAAATAGAGACAGATGCAAAGAACAAGCATGGATACCAAAGGGGATAAAAGGGGGAGATGGGAAGAATTGGGAGATTCGGATGGACATGTACACTCTACTGTGTATAAAACAGACAACTACTGCAGAGCACCGGGAACGCTGCTCAGTTCTCTGTAGTCGCCTGAGGGAAGGAAGCCCAGAAGGAAGGGGATATGTGTACATACGAAGCTGATGCACTTTGCTGTACAGTAGACACTAACACGCTGTAATGCAACTGTCTCGTTTAGTCACTAAGCCGTGTCTGACTCTTTCGTGACCCCACAGACTGTACCTGCCAGGCTCCTCTGATCATGGGATTTTCCAGGTCAGAATACTGGAGTGGGTTGCCATTTCCTTCTCAGACGATCTTTCCAACTCATGTATCGAACCTGCATCTCTTGAGTCTCCTGCATTGGCAGACAGATTCTTTACCACCAGAGAATCTGTGCCACCTGGGAAGCCTCTCTGAGTACTTTACATGTATATTATGAGCCCGCTCTTTTTAGGTTATTTGTAGCACATGTCCAGGACATCTCTCTAATTAAACCTGTAGGTTTTGGTAGGTCAAATTCCTTCCCTTAAAAAAAAAAAAAAAGAAAGAGGCTTTTGGTCTCCTGAAAATATGGTCATTTTATGACCCCCTCCCAAAAAAAACCCCACATATCAGCCAAAATTATCAAACAATGAATCAGAAAGGACGGTTCTAAGAGTTCACTGATTAAAAGTCATCATCTTCATGGTAACCTAAGCATACCTTAAAGGCCAGATCGTCTAAAGGGAAATGATGTCACTCGAAACCACTTTTTAACATCGATTGTGGATTTTACAATGGACTTCCAGGTGGCGCTGGCAGTAAAATAAAATTCGCCTGCCAACGCAGGAGACATAAGAGACAGAGGTCCAGTCCCTGGGTGGGGAAGATCCCCTGGAGGAGGGCATGGCACCCCACTCCAGTATTCTTGTCTGGAGCATCCTATGGACAGAGGAGCCTGATGGGCTACAGTCCACAGGGTCGCAAAGAGTCAGACAAGATTGAAGCGACTTAGCACGCACATATATGGGTTTATGTGTTTGCTAAGAACAAGGATTATCCTAACTGGAGAATGGGAAATAAATGATCTAACCAAAGGCCTTGACACATAGGACTGAACTACCAGGACCCTTGAGGCAAAAAAAGAATTAGTGGGCAGAGGAAGAAAGAGGAAAAGTGAGCTGCTTCCTGAAAGAGAATCTATAAAGCTGCAATCAGACAATAAAATGATTCAAAAATCTCCCATCCAGCCGTGACTGATCAAAGAAGAGATGGGGCCCTTCAGACTGAATGAGTGATGCCAGGCTTGATAATATTAGTGCCCACAGTGCAGCAAGCTCTGTAGTCTAAAGAGAGGCAGCGTGTTTGAGATTTAGCAAGTGCTTTGCCATTCACTGCACATGTTAGTAACAGGAGGCAGCGTGAGTGCAAGAGAATATTTATCAAGGTAAACAGATGCACAAGAGAACATGATGGACCAGCACAGGCCACCGTGGGCCACACACTGTACCCAGAGCTTTCCAAATAAAGACCACCTGGATCAGGAAAAGGAGGAAAGAAAAAACACAGCAAAACACAGTGACCTCTCAAGGCCATCATCATTCTACAGTTCAAACAATCAAGGTTGTGAGGACATATTACGTTCAAAATAGTTTTGTCATACAAAGAGCTCAGACAGATAGTAGTCTAGAGTGAAGCAGAAAGAAGCAATCAAACCCAAGTGTCCCTCAGCATATCCAAGTACCCAGCCACATGGTGCTGGGTCACCCCAGAGCCCAGGCAGAGGTAAGCTGAGGTCCTTAAATGATGGACCGATCCGCACATGACTACGGGGTAAAGTATGATGGCTTCTCTGATGGCTCGGTGGTAAAGAACCTGCCTGCCAATGCAGGAGGTTCAATCCTTGGGTCAGGAAAATACCCTGGAGAAGGAAATGGCAACCCCTCCAGTGGTCCTGCCTTGGAAATCCCATGGACAGAGGAGCCTGGTGGGCTGCAGTCCATGGTGTTGCAAAAGAGTCGGACGCGACTTAGCCACTAAACAATAGCAACAACAACAAAGAAATGACCAGGGTGGAAATCTCAACTTTGTTAAATAAATCACCCAGAGTTGACACCTTGAACCTAGGTTCAGTTCAGTTCAATTCAGTCGCTCAATTGTGTCCGACTCTTTGCGACCCCGTGAATCACAGCACGCTAGGCCTCCCTGTCCATCACCATCAGTCCAAACCTAACCTGCTCATTTTCCTCCAAGTATGGTCACAGTAGCATCATGAGAGAGCTTGTTAGGTATGTAGAAACCTGGGCCCCATTTCTGTATCTTCATTTTAACAAGAGTTCCAAAGAATTTGTATATACATTTAGAGAATACTTTTAAAGAATTGGAATGTAACTGGTATCAACACTATGGAGAACAGTTTGGGGTGCATTAAAAAGTAAAAATAGAGCTATCATATAATTCAGAAAAAAAATCTGGTCCTTGGCATACAGCTGGAGCAAACCATAATTAGAAAAGACACATCACTCCTATGTTCACAGCAGCACTGTTTGCAATAGCCAAGACATGGAAACAACCTAACTGTCCATCAACAGATGGATGAAGATGTGGGGTGTGTGTGTGTGTGTGTGTGTGTGTGTGTGTGTGTGTGTGTGTGTGTGCGCGTGCGCAAGTACACGTGCATGTGATGTATGCATAATGGAATATTACTCGGCCATAAAAAAGGAAATAATGCCATTTGAAGCACCATGGATGGACCTAGAGATTATCAAACTAAGTGATGTAAGTAAAAGACAAATATTTGACTCACTTACATGTGGAATCTAAAAAATGATACTAATTAACTTATTTATGAGACAGACACCATACACAGACTTAGAAAACAAATTTACATTTACCAATGGAAAAGGTGGGGGAAAGGGATAAATTAGGAGTTTAGGATCAATGTGTACATAATACTATATATAAAATGGATAATCAACAAGGACCTATTGTATATGACGAGGAGCTCTACTCAATACTCTGTAACAACCTCCATGGGAAAAGAATCTGAAAAAGAATATATATGTGTATATGTATAACTGAATCACTTTGCTGTACACCTGAAAGTTTACAGCATTATAAATCGACTATACTCCAATATAATTTTTTTCAAAAAGCCAAAGGCAATAAGCAAAAGAAGCATTGCCTTGTACTTTACAGAAACAAAGAAAATTAACACTTACATAGGAACATGGACTTTATAAAGGACCTTATTGCCAAAAAACTTGCAGGAATCTAGAGCATTTGCTATTTAGAATCACTGGCATCTGACTCTGAGCAGCACCAGCTCCAAAAGCTTTAAGATGTATCTTTTCTACTTTCCTACCTAATTTCCCCCAGGATTGAATTAGCCTATTGCATATTTTAATTTGAAAACCAATGTAGAATTAAGATGTAAGTGTGTTTTCTGAGTTATTTTGACAAGTCTAGTTTCATAATATCATTCAGTCATCCAGTGTAACAGAAGATAACAAGCAAAGGACAAGGTGAAATCAGGTCCAACCATATTATGGGGTGGGAAGTGTAGGAGAGCCCTACAATATTGTGAATATCAATCAGGAATATGTAATATGTTAATTCAAATTTCTCCTTAGAACTGAGTCACACAACTGACTCAGTAAAAGTAACAAAGAGATTCAAGGGGCTAGATCTGATAGGCAGACTGCCTGAAGAACTATGGACGGAGGTTTGTGACTTTTTATAGGAGATCATTCCTAAGAAAAAGAAATGCAAAAAGGCAAATGGTTGTCTGAGGAGTACTTGCAAATAGCTGATAAAAGATAAAATGAAAGGCAAAGGAGAAAAGGAAAGATATACTCACTGGAATGCAGAGTTCTAAATAATAGCTAGGAGAAGCAAGAAAGCCTTCCTCAATGATCAATGCAAAGAAATAGATGAAAACAATTGAATGGGAAAGACTAGAGATCTCGTCAAGAAAAATACAGATACCAAAGGAACATTTCATACAAAGATGGGCACAATAAAGAACAGAAGTGATATTGACCTAGCAGAAGCAGAAGAAATGAAGAGGTGGCAAGAAAGATCTTCACGATGCAGATAACCACGATGGTGTGATCACTCACCTAGAGCCTGACATCCTGGAATGTGTCAAATGGGCCTCAGGAAACATCACTACAAACAAAGTTAGTGGAGGTGATGGAATTCCAGTTGAGCTATTTCAAATCCTAAAAGATGATGCTGTAAAAGTGCTGCACTCAATATGTCAGCAAATTTGGAAAACTCAGCAGTGGCCACAGGCCTGGAAAAGGTCAGTTGTCATTCCAACCTCAAAGAAAAGCAATGCCAAATAATGTTCAAACTATTGCACAATTGCACTCATCCCACACACTAGCAAAGTAATGCTAAAAATTCTCCAAGGAAGATTTCAACAGTATGTGAACCATGAAATTCCAGATGTCAAGCTGGATTTAGAAAAGGCAAAGGAACCAGAGATGAAATTGCCAACATCCATTGGATCACAGAAAAAGCAATAGAGTTCCAGAAAAACATCTGCTTCTGCTTTATTGATTACACCAAAGCCTTTGACTGTGTAGATAACAACAAACTGAGGAAAACTCTTCAAGTGATGGGAATACCAGACCACCTGACCTGATTCCTGAGAAATCTGTAGGTAAGTCAAGAAGCAACAGTTAGAACTGGACATGGAACAACAGACTGGTTCCAAATTGGGAAAGGAGTACATTAAGCCTATATATTTTCACCTTGCTTATTTAACTTATATGCAGAGTACATCATGTAAAATGCCAGGCAGGATGAAGTACAAACTGGAAACAAGACTGCCAGGAGAAATATCAAAAACCTCTGATACACAGATGACATCACCCTTATGGCAGAAAGTGAAAAGGAACTGAAGAGCCTCTTGATGAAAGTGAAAGAGGAGAGTGAAAAAGTTGTCTTAAAACTCAGCATTCAAAATACTAAGATCATGGTATCCATTCTCATCACTTCATGACAAATAGATGGGAAAACAGTGACAGACTTTATTTTTGGAGGCTCCAAAATTACTGCAGATGGTGACTGCAGCCATAAATTAAAAGATGCTTGCTCCTTGGAAGAATATCTATGACCAACCTAGACAGCATGTTAAAAAACACAGACATTACTTTGCCAACAAAGGTCCATCCAGTCAAAGCTATGGTTTTTCCAGTAGTCATGTATGGATGTGAGAGTTGGACTATATAGAAAGATGAGCGTGAAAGAATTGATGCTTTTGAACTGTGGTGTTGGAGAAGACTCTTGAGAGTCTCTTGGACAGCAAGGAGATCCAACCAGTACAACCTAAAGGAGATCAGTCTTGGGTGTTCATTGGAAGGACTGATATTGAAGCTGAAACCCCAACACTTTGGCCGCCTGATGCTAACAGCTGACTCATTTGAAAAGACCTTGATGATGGGAAAGATTGAAGGCAGGAAGCCAAGGGGATGATAGAGGATGAACTGGTTGGATGGCATCACCGATTTGATGTACTGGAGTTTGAGCAAGCTCCAGCAGTAGGTGACGGAAAGAGAGGCCTGGCGTGCGACAGTCCATGGGGTCACAAAGAGTTAGACACAACTGAGAAGCTGAACTGACTCAAGTAGAATAATTTATTTAATTTCTGAAATTTTAAATCCATTAATAATCTTTGCAAAACATTGCCAGAACAGGAAATTATAAAAGAGTTTTTCAAAAATTGAAAACTAAGGATTATCTCCATAATTTAAAAAAAAAAAAAAAAAAGAAATACTGTCTTAAAAAAAGTCAACACTCATTCCTGAGGACAGTCAAAAAAATAAGGATTATTGGGTACTTTCTGTGTCATAGTAAGTGTATAAACGTGTCCATCAATTCTGATTCTATGTATGTACACATATATTTTTATATATATTCATTATGACCTAGAAAAC
>SJYC01093592.1:0-10443 GCA_006408675.1 Madoqua kirkii | reverse complement strand
ATTTTCCAGTTGTACAAACTGAGATCCAGAGCAAGGAAGAGACTTGCCTGTCAGGAGCACAGATTAGGGCAGAGCCGTAAGAAACTGAGCCCCCGAACTTCTAAACCACTATGTTGTTGTTGCTGTTTAGTTGCTAAGTTGTGTCCACCTCTTTGCGGCCCCATGGACTGTAGCCCGCCGGGCTCCTCTGTCCATGGGGCTTCCTAGGCAAGAATACTGGAGCGGGTGGTCGTTTCCATCTCCAGGGGATCGTCCTGACCCAGGAATCAAACCCGGGTCTTCTGCATTGGCAGGTAGATTCTTCACCATCTGAGCCACTAGGGAAGCCCAAGCCACTTATTCAATTCAAGTTAGTAAATATTGTTTATTATCCACTAGCCTCTGCTTGGCATTGGGAAGTGTCTAAGGGTTAAATATATATATATATATATATATATATATATATATATGTATGTATATACACACACACAGGGCTTTTTGTAAAATTATTACAATTTTTACTTTTCTGACAGATGTTTATTATTTCAAAATAAATGCTTAAAGGATTTTTTTAATTTAAATTTAAAAAAGGAACATATTCTTTTAATTCACTAGAAGGAATTAAAAGAAGATATCCATATAATTCATGATAAAAATAACATAATTTAAAAAAACTCAGAAATAACTCAATAAATGGTGAGAAAAAGAAATTATAATTTTGAAAATGAAACCTAGAGTAGAAAGAATGAGTGAATCAATACAAATAATGCCTTATAAGAAAAATGTGAAAAAAAATTTAAACCTCAGGAAAGTGAAAGTGAAAGACGTTCAGTCCTATCCAACTCTTTGCTACCCTGTGGACTATATAGTCCATGAACTTCTCCAGGCCAGAATACTGGAGTGGGTAGCCTTTCCCTTCTCCAGGGAATCTTCCCAACCCAGGTTGCAGATAGATTCTTTACCACCTGAGCCACACAAGGGAAGCCCGATCCTTAGGAATCAAACAGGTAAAAATGATTTAAGAGAAACTGACACATAGTGAGTGACACATTGCAGACAGGCAAACAGTAACCCACGTAATAAGGGCGTGTAAGAAAGAAAACAAAGCCAAGGATCAGAACAGACGCTATACTAAAAGTGCTGCTGCTGCTAAGTTGCTTCAGTCGTGGTCGACTCTGTGCAACCCCATAGATGGTAGCCCACCAGGCTCCTCTGTTCCTGGGATTCTCCAGGCAAGCACATGGAGTGGGCTGCCATTTCCTTCTCCAACGCATGGAAGTGAAAAGTGAAAGTGAAACCTATATTGAGAAAACTCACATAAAATAATTTAAAAACTAAAATCATATTGTAATAATTGATTATGTATCTAAGATAAACATCAAGACATAATCTAGTAATACTATTGGATTTTAAAGGAAAAAAAAAACTCATTGGGGAGCAAGGCAATAAAAACACTGTACTTAAAAAGGAAAAATTAGGTTATCTCTTTTGGCAGCAATGCTTCAGAAGAAAACTGAGTAGTGATATTCACAAAATTAAATAAGACATTTAAAGGAAGAAAATATGAGACAAATTTGTTTGTATCTAACAAAAGTGATCCTCAGACAAAAAGAGGAACAGACACATTGTTATTAATATTCAAGAACCCAAGAAGTGTTATTCCCATGATCCTATCCTAAGAAATACACTAGAAAGCAAACTCAGATACGTAAAACGATCAGAGAGCTATGGATATTCTTAGTTTTTATAAAAATAACCTGTAGATATTGATGCCACAGAACTCATTTCACATTCATATTATAGTTCCCTCCACCGGAAGTTGAGCCCTTTAAAGGTAAAAAATAGTATCTGGTCACGTCTCTAAATCCCAGAACCTGGTACAGCACCTGACCCACTGAAATTACTCACTGAACATATAAGATGTGAATAAGACAGCACTGAATTTAAACTTCTAATTTAAATGTTGTAAATGAAGTGTGCTTGAGTAAATGCTTAATAAAGCAAAATCAGTTAAGAAGCAAAACAGTTTTGACATTCAAATGTTTTCTGACATCACAAAAGCAAAAGCAGATTATTCCCAGCATTTATTTTTACCTTAGTTGTCATGTTTGCGATGTAAAATAAAACAAATACTTTTATATTTCTAATAGTGAAAGATCTCATCACTACAAGAAAAACAATAAATTCCAACGCCAAAGAAAGGTAATGCCAAAGAATGCTTAAACTACTGCACAATTGCACTCATCTCACATGCTAGTAAAGTAATACTCAAAATTCTATAAGCTAGGCTTCAGCAATACATAAACCGTGAACTCCCTGATGTTCAAGCTGGTTTTAAAAAAGGCAGAGGAACCAGAGAGCAAATTGCCAACATCTACTGGATCATGGAAAAAGCAAGAGAGTTCCAGAAAAACATCTATTTCTGCTTTATTGATTATGCCAAAGTCTTTGACTGTGTGGATCACAATAAACTGTGGAAAATTCTGAAAGAGATGGGAATACCAGACCACCTAGCCTGCCTCTTGAGAAATCTGTATGCAGGTCAGGAAGCAACAGTTAGAACTGGACATGGAACAACAGAATGGTTCCAAATGGGAAAAGGAGTACGTCAAGGTTGTATATTGTCACCCTGCTTATTTAACTTATATGCAGAGTGCATCATGAGAAACGCTGGATTGGAAGAAACACAAGTTGGAATCAAGATTGCCGGGAGAAATGTCAATAACCTCAGATATGCAGATGGCACCACCCTTATAGCAGAAAGTGAAGAGGAACTCAAAAGCCTCTTGATGAAAGTGAAAGAGGAAAGCAAAAATGTTGGCTTAAAGCTTAATATTCAGAAAACGAAGATCATGGAATCTGGTCCCATCACCTCATGGGAAATAGATGGGAAAACAGTGGAAACAGTGTCAGACTTTATTTTGGGGGGGCTCTAAAATCACTGCAGATGGTGAGTGCCGCCATGAAATTAAAAGACGCTTAGTCCTTGGAAGGAAAGTTATGACCAACCTAGATAGCATATTCAAAAGCAGAGACATTACTTTGCCAACTAAGGTCCGTCTAGTCAAGGCTATGTTTTTCCCAGCAGTCATGTACGGATGTGAGAGTTGGACTGTGAAGAAGGCTGAGTGCTGAAGAATTGATGCTTTTGAACTGTGGTGTTGGAGAAGACTCTTGAGAGTCCCTTGGACTGCAAGGAGATCCAACCAGTCCATTCTGAAGGAGATCAGTCCTGGGTGTTCTTTGGAAGGAATAATGCTAAAGCTGAAACTCCAGTACTTTGGCCACCTCATGTGAAGAGTTGACTCATTGGAAAAGACTCTGAGGTTGGGAGGGATTGGGGGCAGGAGGAGAAGGGGATGACTGAGGATGAGATGGCTGGATGGAATCACAGACTCAATGAACGTGAGTCTGAGTGAACTCCGGGAGATGGTGATGGACAGGGAGGCCTGGTGTGCTGCGATTCACAGGGTCACAAAGAGTCGAACATGACTGAGCGACCGAACTGAACTGAACTGATATTTTCATATCAGGCCAGAGGATCATAACAGCTGGTTTTCCTCCTCATCACCGTCATAACTAACATTCATTGAGTGCCAATCTTTTGTTAAGGGGTTCTATGCATTATCTCCACTGACTTTCACGATAATCCTATAAGAACTGTTATTGTAATTGCCAGTTTGCAGATGAGGAAATAAAGGTTTGGGACAGTAAGTAATTTGCCTAATTTAGCAAAAGTACAATAGTTTCTAGTTTCAGAGTAAAAGGCGTAATACAGAAGAAGGTTATTTTATAAAAGTCTTAGCCACCCTTTCCTGTGGACAGATCAACTCAATGTCCTCAAGGGATGAAAGGTGGGGAAGAAACCTACAGAAATAGACCATCTTTGCCTTCCATACCTACATGAACCAGAATGTCTCAGCTTGTGTCTAACTTGCACATTGAAATTTAGAGGCAAACTTTGTTTGAAGAAAGGATTATGGTGTTTAATACATTAATAATTGATGGCTTGTGAGTCAAGTGTCATTACTCTATTCAGCCTTAGAAATCTGTTGACAATTTAGTATCCAGTTTTCTCATATGTAAAATTAATATTCCCCTTCATGCTTGACAAGTTGGTGTAAGGTATAAAATTTTATTCAAAAGATGAAAGCATTGTATAAAACCATGTATTATTCATTAATTCACCATATATTTATTGTTACAACATCTACAGTGCATCAGATACTATTCTTATTCTGAGGAATACAGTAATAAACAAGCCCAACTAGGAATTTACATTCTAGGGATTATGATTAAGTAGTAATTAAAGACAGGCAGATGTCCGTCATATTTGTTAATTTTTCAGCACAGTGACCAGCATGTGGTAGGCAACCAATAATTGAAGGAACTCCCCATTCTACTGCTGAAGAATATTTCTTCTCTGGGAAGCTAATATCTAAATTAAACCACAATGTAAAAAAAAATGTTAATTCAACAGATTTAATTATGGAGTATCGTTTTTTTCCAGATCTTCTCTGTCTTGGCAGGCTCTCTGTACTGCTACAGTCTAAAAATCTCTATGCCTTCCTTGTTAGAGACAAACTCTTGGTGAAAAAATTCCATGTAAGGACCAAAACCATTAACATTGAGAAAAGTAAAAATTGTCCTTTCTAAAACTACTATTTGTTTCATTTTCTTAACCTTAATGCAAGTGCTGATATGACAGCTGAGATATCCCCCCAAAATCCAGAAATTAGGGTCCTTTAATTAGACCAAATAGCACCCCATGTTTTTCTTCCTGAATGGAAAAAAAAAATCATAGCCCTTTACTTGTTCTCTTTTTCTATGCCTCTGAAGCTTCTTTCACATTAAGGCAATTTTTCGTTATGGACCAGAAGGTATACAGGACATTTACAACTCCCTGATGAGCTGTAAGCCAAAAGATATCTCAAGAGAGGAAAACTCTTCCCTCTGCAGCTAACTAGTAGAGGTAGCAAGGAAAGTGATTCTCTGCTTTCTCCAGAGGATGTCAATGTGTTTAACTCTGGTGCATAATAAAATCCAGATAAGTCTCTTGGGGAAAGAAGCAGAGATGCAGAAAAATAATTTCTGCTGATTGGGAGTTTCAGTAGCTAGAAACATTCACCTCATCCCCTGAAAGCAACACTGACTGTCAGTACCATCCTAGGTAAAGGGATGAAGAAAGTCATCTAGGAAGTCTGGTGTTTCTTCTACTTAAAGTCCTGGCAGGAGAAAGTGGAAAGATTGAGAGGATACTACTTACAGTGCTAAAGAGAAAGTCAGAAAACAAACTGGGATTTAGTCTTGGTTTGGACACTTGCTTCTATGGGATCTTAAACATGTTCCTTAATATTGCTTCACTCAGAGTTGTTATTTGTTTAAAAAAATTAGGACGCAGGATCTTTAGCCTAGGTAACTCTTCTTTAAAAATTGACTATTCTAAGAAAAGAGAGAGAGAGAAAGAGGACACAAGGGGAGAGGAGAGTATAGAGGTGGGCTATTCAGTTTTACACTTTGGAACACAGATTCCTAAACAGAAAAATCGCCCAAGATTTATCACCTCATAGGTGAATTGTAAAAATTGCCTCCACAACAGCTTTCTCATCTTCTATTGCTCACAGTGTTTCTCTCCCAAACTGACATAATTCTAAACTGATACTTAAATTCTTTCAATGACTTACCATTATCTACAGGAGGACATGTAAACTACTTTGATTGCCATTCAAGATCTTCTACAGACTGGTCTTGCTTCACCAACCCCACTCTTGGTGAGCATTCTTATTTTCATCAGCAGCAAATACTGCCCTGAACTTTTAACAAACTAACCTACATCCAGTCCCATCACTTTCTGGCAAATAGAAGGGAGATAAGTGGAAAGAAGCAGTGATATTTTCTTTTCTTGGGCTCCAAAATCACTGAGGACTGCAACCATGAGATTAGAAGACACGTTCTCCTTGGAAAGAAAGTTGTGACAAACCTAGATGAGCAGAGACATCAATTTGCCAACAAAGGTCCATATAGTCAAAACTACAGCTTTTTGAGTAGTCGTGTATAGATGTGAGAGTTGGATCATAAAGAAGGCCGAGTGCCGAATAATTGATGCTTTTGAACTGTGGTGCTGGAGGAGACTCTTGAGAATCCCTTGGGTGGCAAGAAAATCAAACCAGTCAGTCCTAAAAGAATTCAGCCCTGAATATCCATGGGAAAGACTGATGCTGAAGCTCCAATGCTTTGGCCACCTGATGTGAAGATCCAACTCGTTGGAAGAGATACTGATGCTGGGAAAGACTGAGGGCAAGAGAAGGGGGTAGCAGAGTTTAAGATGGTTATATGGCATTACTGACTCAATGGACCTGAGTTTGAGCAAGCTCCAGGAGATGTTGAAGGACAAGGGAGCCTGGCACGCTACAGTCCACACAGTTTGAAAAGAGTCAGACACAACTGGGCAAGTGAACAACAACAAAGTGCACATTGAGATTATCAGTCTGGAAATAGTGTTCCCTGCCATCTCAGTAATCAAAGGCTGTCACAGTCATCAATGACTGCAGCCCTCCAAGGTGAACGTATGAGCTCTGAGGAAACTCAGGGCCGAAAACCGTATCTGCCAACTGGCATCCAGCAGGCTGGAGCCGTTCCGCAAGGAACAAGCCCTGAGAAAACTCAGGATGTGAAAACACAGGATGCTGATCCCAGACAGCTGAGGTGCATATCAAAGGAAAGATGTCAGTGAGCCCAGACTCTTGCATCTTCCCATACATAGAAAAGTAATAGATACCTTAACTTGGGATATCTGGTTTTCTTTAATTAACAGTAAACTTTGATATTCAGTTTCCCTGCCCTTTGTTGCAAAATTCCTATATATCTTATCTCCCTGCTTGCCTCCTTGGAGCAGTTTCTCACAGTTATCGAAAAAGCTGTCTCCTAGGCTGCAGTCCTAATTTTGCCCCAAATAAAACTTAACGCACAACTCTCATAGTGTGCAAATTTTTTTTCCACAAGTCACTGGAGGATAAACTGTTCTTTTCTTTCATTTGCTTCCAAACTTATTCTTAGTAATCTTACTACTGCCTAACACAAACCCAGTCCTATAAGCAAGACAGATGTCCTGGTTGTTTCCAAAACAGTCTGTGCTCTCCCAAGGATCAAATGTTCTCTCCTGATGGAATCATGTCTGAAATCTGATCCTTTTCCTTTCTTTTCTTAAGTCTACCCACCTTTCAAAAAACTTCTCAAACACTGCCATGTTCAAGAAACTTTCTTTGACTACTCCCACGTACAGCATCAATTTCTCCAACTTCTGAACTCCTTCAGTTCAGTTCAGTTCAGTTGCTTAGTCGTGTCCAATTCTTTGCGATCCCATGAATCGCAGCACGCCAGGCCTCTCTGTTCATCACCAACACCTGGAGTTCACTAAAACGCATGTCCATCGAGTTGGTGATACAATCCAGCCGTCTCATCTTCTGTCGTCCCCTTCTCCTCCTGCCCCCAATCCCTCCCAGCCTCAGAATCTTTTCCAATGAGTCAACTCTTCACATGAGGTGGCCAAAGTACTGGACTTTCAGCTTTAGCATCATTCCTTCCAAAGAACACCCAGGACTGATCTCCTTCAGAATGGACTGGTTGGATCTCCTTGCAGGCCAAGGGACTCTCAAGAGTCTTCTCCAACACCACAGTTCAAAAGCATCAATTCCTCGGCGCTCAGCTTTCTTAGGAAAACAAAATGTTGAAAAACTTGTGTATAGTCAGGCTTCCCTAGTGTCTCAGATGGTATAGAATCTGCCTGCAATGCAGGAGACCTGGGTTCAATCCCTGGGTTGGGAAGATCCCCTGGAGGGGGAAACGGCAGCCCATTCCAGTATTCTGGCCAGGATAATCCCTTGTAAGAGGAGCCTAGTGGGCCACATACGTTCATGAGGTCATGAAGAGTCAGACACAACTGAGTAACTAACACTTTCACTTTCACTCGTGTATAGTCAGGAGAGTCAGGTCTGGTGCTGAACTTGCCATGTTTGGCTAAATTATTTAACCTTGCTAAATTTAAGAATCCTTAATATCAGATAAGAATGATTCCTATCCCTCAATCTCTACCTAAAGGAAATATTAGTATCCAACTCAGATTTTTGTTTGTTTGTTTCTTAGAATTAAGTGACATATCATACTGAAAGTGAGACAGGCTGGGACCTGGGATTCTTTGCTGCAGGGTTGCAATGCTTGCACCTGGACAATCCTCTCCTCTAGCAACAAAATAAAAATAAATTGTATAAGACTAAAAACAATAGTGTGCCTAAACAATTGGGGCACTTTCTGGGCAAAAGATACAAAGAGACCAAAAAATAACAACTGCCACTCCTAAAGAAAGTGAAAGTAGCTCATTCGTGTCCCTTTTGTGACCCCGTGGGCTGTAGCCCACCAGGCTCTTATGCCCATGGAATTCTCTAGGCCAGAATACTGGAGTGGATAGCCATTCCCTTCTCCAGGGGATCTTCCCAATCCAGGGATCAAACCCAGGTTTCCCACATTGCAGGTGGATTCTTTACCATCTTAGCCATCAGGGAGCAAAAACTGGGTATTGAAAGCAAAAGCAGGGTGCCACGTACGCACACACCATCATCAGAGGGGTGGGCAGAACATCCAAGTCGCCTCTTCTCTGACCCCTGGACACACCCTTACCCTCATCCCAAGTAAAGATCCAGCTTGCCTCTCCTTCAGGAAGGAGCAATCAAAGGATATCGTTTGTTCTCACCCCCACCACTGCAGCAGGGGTCAAAACATAGCCTTGCCTGAATTTCTTGTCTGGCCTCTAGTCAGCTTTTGTTGATTGGGGAAGGCCAAGAATCCGGTTGGTAACAGGCGCTTAACAAAATGATTAGTAAATTCTCAGTAACAAAGAATAAATATTTGGCTTTGTTAAAACAATTACTTATAGCATTCACATTTGCATCACCCTCAAATACTGTCCTGAACTTTCATTTAAATAAGCTATATGTGCTTGTACTTACATTATAAGTCATTGGAGAATAAACTATATTTTGTCTGTTTATTAAATCTGCTTCAGTCCTTATCATCATGTCCTACATTCAATGGATCTCAATAACTACTTGCTACAGAGACGCTTAGAGATAAATATGACTATAAATATAGGACTGTTCTCTTCCCTTTTTCTTTTAGATTTTCTGTAAAGCATGAGAAGTAAATAAAAATAACAGGAGAAAAACTGTATTTTTCATTTAATCCTCATAACAGTCTTCATTTCGTATCTGGAAAAAACTATACTTCAGAAGGTTTACATAACTATCCACAGTCACACATTTCAAGGATGAATGTGAACCCAGGTTTTTCACCCAAATGAAAAATAAGTGGCCTGAAGGAAGTTGGAAATTCATTTCCCTAAAAAATAATCTTCTGCTATCTCCTTTATTGTTTGTCCTCATTTTCTCTTGACATACTCCACAATAGCTTCATACAGAGAGGGTGGTGTTGGCTTCAATCTTACCCTGGCCCTATGCAGCCCATTTATTCTAGATTCCTGCCTGCCCACAGGGGAATCTGCCTCATTGGATGTCTGAAACCAATATATACTATGTTTTTCCTAGCATCACTGCTGTAAAGCAATTATCAAGTAAAGGCTTATTTAAACAGAGCACTGTGATATTGTGATGGTTTATCTGATAACCAATATGGCTACTAAATGAATAGTAGGCTGATAGCATATTCAGTGTGGAGCGCTGGACAAAGGAATGATTCATGACCCAAGAGGGCAGGGTGTGATGGCTTGAAATTTCATCACACTTGCTCAGAAAGGCATGCAATTAAAATTTTATGAATTGTTTATTTCTGGAATTTTCAATTTTCCAGCCATATTTAAACTCAGGTAACTGAAACTCTAGGGGGGGAGGGGACAGACAGCAGGGGACTGCTTATATTGTTCACCTAAATTACAGACACATACAGCACCATGAAGTTAAAAAGGCAAAGGAATTATTCACTAGATTTTATTTTTTCAAAAAAAAGGAGGTAACACTAATGACTTTCTCATTATTCTCAGCAAATGTCTCCCCCATTTCTTTGGCTTCTCAAACCAAATATCTTATAGTCATCTTTGGATGCCTCCTTATTTCATATCCCTAATCTCACTTATCAGCAAACTGTACAGACTCTGACTTAAAATATATATACAGACTGACTATGACTTACCACTAGCTTCCTCAAAGATATTTCCTAAAAAATTTGAAATAACTTTACTTTGAATCTTATTTCCATTAAGACCCAGAATTAAATCAGACAAGTTTCTCATTGCACCCTGATTTCATCCTTTTATTCTGGGAGTTATTTTAGCAATATGAGAATTCAAAATATCTTCATAGCTAGGTCTCATGAATCAGAAAAAAAAATGCTACCTTTGATCTACTGTATATTTTAAATGAAAAATATACACTTCAAGCTAAACGTAGTTAATATAAC
>SJYC01093589.1:0-15889 GCA_006408675.1 Madoqua kirkii | reverse complement strand
ATACCAGGATTTGAAGGTTTGTTCAATATACAAATCAATGTTAAAAATCAATCAATGTAATATACCATATTAATAAAACAAAGGACAAAAAAATACATTATCAACTCAGTAGATGCACAAAATTATTTATTCCTTTTCATGACAGATAACATCCAAGAGGGAAAAAAAAACAACTAAGAATAGGAAGGAATTCTTCAACATAATAAAGCATATCTATTAAAATCCCACATCTGTTATCATACTTAATTGAAATCTTTCCCCAAAGATCTATAATGAACCAAGGAAGTCTGTTCTTACCACATGTTCTCAAAATTGTATTGGGAATGCTAGCCAGAGAAATTAGGCAAGAAGATGAAATAAAAAGCACCTAAAAAAAAACAACTAAGAATAGGAAGGAATTCTTCAACATAATAAAGCATATCTATTAAAATCCCACATCTGTTATCATACTTAATTGAAATCTTTCCCCAAAGATCTATAATGAACCAAGGAAGTCTGTTCTTACCACATGTTCTCAAAATTGTATTGGGAATGCTAGCCAGAGAAATTAGGCAAGAAGATGAAATAAAAAGCACCCAGATTGGAAAAGAAGTAAAATTATCCTTATTGGCAGATAAAATAATCCTGTATATAGAGAACCTACCGATAAAGCCAAAATAGACCTAATAAACAAGTTCGGCAAGAACACAAGTTGCAAAAACAATGTGCTAACATCAACTGTATTTCTGTGTACTAGCAATGACTGATCTGAAAATAAAATATTAAAACAATTCCATACATGATGGAATAGCATCATTAAGAATGAAATACTTAGGGACAAATGTAACCAAAGAAGTGCAAGACATACACTTCAAACTATAAACCATTATTGAAAGAAATTAAAGAACACCTAAATACACGAAACAATATCCTTTGTTCATGGATTTGAAGAGTTAATATTGTCAACGTGACAATATCCATCAGATTTATCCAAAGATTCAATAAAATATCTTTCAAAATTCTACCTGAATTTTTTCTTTCTTTCATAATTTGACAACCTGCACTTAAAATTCAGAAAACATAAGACAATCTTGAAAGACAAGAATCCAGTTGAAGGACTCCCATTTTCAAAACAACTACAAATGAGAGAGAAAAAGTAATCTTTTCCAGAAACAGTGCTAGGGAAACTGAATACCTAAAGAAAAGAATGTCTTTGGACCCCTATCTCATATCATACACAAAAATTAATTCACAGTGGATTAACAGCCTAAATACTAGAACCGAACTACAAAACTAGAAAGAAACATTGGATTATATCTTTATGACCTTGGGTTAGGCAATGGTTTCATATTATCAAAAGCAAAAGTGACAAAATAGAGTAGATAAATTGTATTTCATAAAAAATTACAATTCTTGAGTATCAAAGGACACCCTCAAGAAAGTAAAAATCAACCAATAGAATAGGATAAAATATTCACAAATCACATATCTGATAAGAAAAACCAATTCAAAACTGGACAAAGTATTTAAATAAACTTTTCTCCAAAACAGATATACAAATGACCAATAAGTACATGAAAATGTAATCACCATCACAAGTTATCAGGTGAAGCTAATTCAACATGAAAACTAGATATCATTTCAAACCCTAAATTAAAAAGCATGCCTAAAATTAAAAAGATTAAAATGTTAGAGAATGTATACAAATTGAAAATCTTACACATTCTAGTGGAATAAAAATTTTCGCCTATTTTGCAGTAATCTTGTAGTTACTCAAAACATAATAGACTCCCCACATGACCCCACAGAGTCACTCCTGGGTATATATCCAAGAGAACTGAAAAAAACATCTCCATGTAAAATATTGTACATGGATATTCATATCAGTGTTATTAATAATGACCAAAGAGTGGAAACAAGACAATTGACTATCAGTGAGTGAACTGATAAATAAATGTGATATATCCATACAATGGAAAAAATACTGAGCTGGAAAAAAAATGTGTTAAAAAACAATGAGTGAATGAACCCTAACACTATGTTACGTGGAGAGCCCTATATAAGAGCTATATATAAGACTCTATATTATACAACACTGTTATCATGAAAAGTCTAGAATCAGCAAATTCATAGATATAGCAGGTACATAGTGACTTCCAGGGACCATAGGGTGAGAAGAATGGGGAATGACAGCTAATGTGTATGGGGTTTCTATTGGGGTAACAAAAATATACTAGAATCAGATAGTGGTGCTGGGTTGTACCACTGTGAATATATTAGAATCTGCTTGAGTGTACACTTGCTATGGATGAATTGTATGATATGTGAATTATATCCCAATTTTTTAAATGCAGTTATAAAAACTGTGGAAAACTATTACATATTGTAGATACTCCATTAATTAGCTCCTTAATCACTGAGGTTTACCTCTATCAGCG
Source organism: Madoqua kirkii (assembly GCA_006408675.1). Classification (NCBI taxonomy): domain Eukaryota; kingdom Metazoa; phylum Chordata; class Mammalia; order Artiodactyla; family Bovidae; genus Madoqua; species Madoqua kirkii. The sequence goes on along the minus strand of SJYC01093589.1, from coordinate 13,472 downwards.
CATGCCTATGTATTTGCATATAGAAACTTGGAATAGCCTGTCCTCAACTTTTAAAATTAATAATCTGTTTGAAAATTAAATGTAAAGGAGTCTTATGAATAATGCTAGAAATTCTTAACTCCAGCTTGCTTTCCAAATTTTCTCATACATGATGATGCTTTTAAAAACATCTGACTTATTGAGTGCATTTTTAATAATTTTATTTATTTATTTGGCTTTGCTGGATCTTTGTTGCTATGTTCGCTTTTTCTCCAGTTGCGGCGAGCAGGGAGCAGGGGAAGCTCTCCAGCCGCAGTGCCCAGGCATCTCATTGCAGCGGCTTCTCCAGTGGAGCACAGGCTCTAGGGCATCTGGGCTTCGGCACACGGGCTCAGCAGCTGCAGCTCCAGGGCCCCAGAGCTCTGGCCCAGTGGCCGTGGCACATGGCTTGTTGCCCCGAGGTATGTGAGATCTTCCTGGACCAGGAATCGAAACTAGTCTCCTGAATTGGCAGCCAAATTATTCACCACTGAGCCACCAGGGAAGCACTCGAATACAGTTATTTTAAGAATGACAACAATTTTGGATATCTTATTTCTGCTTGTTTATTATTAAAGTTCTTGCTTAAATTATATCAGGTGTTTCAACTTGTCTTCAAATTCCTTACCTGTTATATGACTCTTCAACGTTTATTTTCAGAGATCAATCACAATGTGCAGGTAAGGTTTTCAAAACCTAATGACCATCAGGAAGCCATGAGACAAAGTTTTCCTCCACAAACATATGCATCAGAAAAGGATTTTCTGTCAGCCAGCTCCATAAAGCTCTTAAAAGTACTGGTCGCTCAGTCGTGTCCAACTCTGCGACCCCATGAACTATAGCCCACAAGCTCCTCTGTCCATGGAATTCTCCAGGCAAGAATAATGGAGTAAGTACCCATTCCCTTCTCCAGGGGATCTTACTGACCTAGGGATGGAACCTGTGTCTCCTGCATTGCAGGCAGATTCTTCACCATCTGGACCACCAGGGAAGCCCATATAACGTTTTCAAGTTCCACCTGCGTGATGGATGTTTATTTGTTTACTCCTCAGAAGAAAACAGGAGCACTGTCTTCAGTTGTTCATTTTGCCTTGCAAGTCTGCATGGCCACAAACACCTTAATTATCCAGCTTTCTCACAACTCACAGGAAGACTGCTCAGAGCTGCAACTGACAAGCTCTTGAAATAACCACGGGAGTTACACCTGAAAAGCTGCTAGGTATTAGCAGAAGACATCCCTGCTGCTGTGAAAATGTTAATTAATTTGATCTCTCAGGAGAGCAAGGAACATTCCCCTGCTTCCCACCGTTTACATAACAATTGAATGTTTCTGTGCTAACTCAGACCCTGACTGCTAACCAGGTCACTACTTTCACTGAACACCTTGTTGTCAGGTTAAGATGGCAGAATGATTTATTTACAGTTTTAGCTTCCTTCAATGCATTTAAAATGCACACTTCCTGCTAGCTAAATCCAAGCTCAAAACCTCAAGCATGAGACTAGTAATGAAACGAACTACAATACTAATTAACGGAGCTTGCATTTTTTTGTCTGACATTTCACAACAAATGGGTTTCCAAACACTGAATCACAACTATTTAAAGTTGGGATTTTTTAACTCTGAATCCCAACTGTTTTAAAGTTCCGACCCAGAAATCTTGATTGGGGAACTTTTCCTCAATTCTTAAAACATTCCCTTATTTAATCTCAGCTTCTTCACTGCTTCCATTTCATTTGTTCTAAATTGTGTAGTCATAGACCTCAATTTGGGGCTTCCCAGTGGTAAAGAATCCACCTGCCAAGGCAGGAGATACGGATTTGATCCATGTGTTGGGAAGATCCCCGGGGAAAGGAAATGACAACCCAATATAATAGTCTTGCCTGGAGAATCCCATGGACAGAGGAGCCTGGCAGGCTACAGTCCATGGGGTTGCAGAGTCAGATACAGTTTAGTGACTTTGCAGCAGCAGTAACAGGCCTCAGCCTTTCTCAAACCCACACATTCCCCTCTCCTGGAATTTCAGTGTATCCAAAATCCCCAGACTTCCTGCTTCTTTTGGAACAGATTAGACACTTCTCAGAACTAACAAGGGTAGGTCTTTCTACTCTAAGCAAAAATGATCATTACGGCTTTTTGCCGTCAACTATTCTGTGAGCAAAAATTTCTAGGATACCTATCAGTGTGTTTAACCATTTGTAATGAATAAGAACTTCATTTACTATTTACAAAAGTAATGGTCCCTTTACCTCCTCTGCTTAAAAAAATTAGAGAAGAGAAGCTCAAAGTAGGAGTTATTTTCTGTTGGGAATGAGGGGCTTGACTGAAGAGGTGTGTCTGTTTGGGCAAGGGTTCTAGGAGACAAGCCATTTCTGAGAATTTTGGCCCAAGTCCTTTCCTATTTCCAATCAAAAAATGGAGGCTGTGCGCTGTCTCATGGTGGTGTGGTGAAAGGAAAATCAACATGGAGGCAATATTGTTACGAGAGTTCTCTAATATGAAGCCATCACAGAAATGTGACTTATGCACATCTCAGTCCAGATAGAATCTGATCTTTTGAGCCCTTATTGTCTTAATTGATGCAGGCATCAGAACATCTATCTACCCAATGGACCCTTAGGCTAAAATAATTCATGACAGCTTAACCTTTAAGGACAAATATTTCCTTTCTTCCCTTTTTTATATAAGAAAAATTATTATTATTGTTTTTTATTGAGGTATAATTGCTTCATGGGCTTCCTGGTGGCTCAGGTGGTAAAGAATCCGCCTGCAGTGCAGGAGACCTGGGTTCGATACTGGGTTGGAAAGACCCCTTGGAGGAAAGCATGCAACCCACTCCAGTATTCCTGCATGGAGAATCCCCATGGACAGAGGAGCCTGGCGGGCTACAGTCCATGGGGTCACAAAGGGTCAGACACGACTGAGCCACGAAGCACAGCACAGCATATAGCTGCTTCACAATGTTGCGCTAGTCTCTGCTGTTCATTAAATCAATCAGTTATCTGTACATATAAATCCTCTCCTTTTGGGATTTCCTTCCACTTAGGTCACCACAGAGCACTGAGTAGAGTTCCCTATGTATACAGCAGGCTCTCACTAATTACCTGTTTCCTGCATAGCAGTTTATACCTGTCACTGCCCATCTCCCAATCCATTCTATGCCCCTGGTCCTGCCTTGGCATCCATAGTTTTGTTCTCTACATTTCCATTTCTATCTCTGCTTTGTAAATAGGTTCATCTGTACCATTTTTCCAGATTACAGTGCCGGAGAGGATATGAAGAAAAGGGAACTCTCTTGCACTGTTAACGGGAATGTAAACTGATACAGCCACTATGAAGAATGGTATGAAATATCTTTAAAAAACTAAAAATAGAACTACCGTATGACCCAGGAATCCCACTATTCAGCATGTGCCCAGAAAAGAAACAATCATTTAGGAAGAAACATGCACCCCAAGGTTTACTGCAACACTGTTCACATGGAAGCAAACTAAATATCCATTAACTGAAGATGTGGTACATATACACAATGGACTATCACTTAGCCATAAAAAGGAACAAAATTGGGTCATTTGTACCAATGTGTATGGACCTAGAAACAGTAGTACAGAGTGAAATATTTCTTTCCTTATGCCAGAGTACAACCTTGTGGTTTTTGCTTTTATAAAACCCAGAGTCTTTCTCTTCCCTGGAATACACGTTCAGTTTTACATGGATCTATGTCTGACCTGAATCGCAGGTCTTAAGACCTCCAATAAAGTCTTTGTTCTTTGCAGCCTTTGCACTGATTATTGCTCAACAGCATTGCTTAGGGGCAGAGTGAAAAGGAAAGAAGTCTTCCCTGGTGGCTCAGTGGTGAAGAATTCACCTGCCAATGCAGGAGACGAGTTCAACCCCTGGTCAGGAGGCCCATGACAAAGATGTCCACCCACTCCAGTATTCTTGCCTTGGAAATCCCATGGACAGAGGAACCTGGCAGGCTACAGTCTATGGGACTGAAAGAGCTGGATACAAGTTACCAACTAAACAACACCAAAATGGAAAGAAAAAGTTCAAGCTCTACTTTGGCACTGATATTTGCTCCATGTTTTATTATTCCTTTAACAAACTCCTGGGTCCCAGCCTTGCTTTCTCATAGTTTTACAGAAAAATGATGCTAAATTAGGAAATATTCTTGAATCTTCCCAAATTATCAATGATTATCCCTGCCAATATCATGTGTTCTTTGGAAGAATTTTTAAAAAATGAAATACACCTTGCAATTCTCCAATATTGCAGGGATGTGTGAAGATTAGAAAAAAAACATATATGGTATGGAAATAATATAAACAATAAATGAATTATATAAATAGAAACTAATGCTGTTATTTTATCATTATTTGAAGATTTAGTCTCCTCACAATGCCAGTTTCTAAAACATATAATCAGTCAAATCATGAGACAAACCTGAGAGAAAAGTCTGCGAACATCTGGCTCAAATTTCTCAATGATGGATGAAAACCATTTGCTGGAGCTAAAGGTTTTTTGTGTTATTTCTGATTCTAAACTATTTAATGTTATTGAAGAAGAATTTATGAGGCAATCTCTTTGCACAAAGCACTGTGATAGATACTAATGATCCTCAAATGCAAAAGTGCCTTAAACATAATCCTAGTTCACAGTCTAGTTACTGAGGGCTGCCCACCAAAACCCATAAATATGTGAAGGAGATATAATAAGGATATAGAAGCAATTAATTCTGAATCGGGGGTCAATTATAAAGAGGAAAGCATAACAGTCATTTATAATTTGTAAGTTAATGTGCTATGTCTCCCTGGGATTTTTCTAATTATAAAATGAAGGACTCTATCATCTGTTAATAGAATTTCCAGTGTCTGCAAAATCTTAATGGAAAGCATTTTTGTTTAAACACAGAAGACTGAATATATGCTCCACCCATTATATCTTCAAGAATACCCCCTTACACTTACTGTAAAGGATTTTAAAATAGCTATAAATCTTCAAACCTACAGAAAGTAGGAGAGGAGATGACAACAGGCAAGACATATCTAAATATTGAGAGATGGAAAGCAGATGGTCTGGTGGTATGTGATTTAACAGATCAGAGATTTCTCAAACTTATATACCAAAAGGAAGTAAGCCAAATTACAACAGAAAAAATCAGAAATTGAGTGTAAAATGTGTCTCTGAGATGCAGAACAGACTTGTGGACACAGTGAGGGAAGGAAAGAGTGGGACCAGTTGAGAGAGTAGCATTGAAACATACACATTACCACATGTGAAATATACAGCCATGGGCATTTGCTGTATGAAGCAAGGAGCTCAGCTCAGTGCTCTGTGACAACCTAGATAGGTGGGATAGGGTTAGGAGTGGGCGAGTGGTTCAAAAGAGAGGTGACGTATGTATACCTACTGCTGATTCACGTTGATGTATGGCAGAAAGCAATACAACATTGTAAAGCAATTATTCCTCCAATTAATTTTAAGTGTCTCTGACTGTGAGACATAGAGAAATTGTCGAAACATGGTATTGGTTGAAAGTTTTTACAAAAAGAAATCAGGTCCTCAGATCCATGTCCCAGGTTGTATAACTAAGCAGTCTTCCATCCTCCTTTATGTCTGAAGGCTAAAGATTGATTCTCAATGATTAAACTATTCAGCTGTCAAACATAGGGACATCAGGCACAGCCAGGGTTAGTATGCAGAGTGATACTAAAGATCAGGTGACACTGCTATTTCATACAGTGAAAATAAAAGGAAATGGTCTTAAAACTATCAAATGAAAAAGGTAAATTTCCTTCAAAGGAATAGTAATTATGTTTGAATAATTTTATATTTATTAATAATGAAATCCTGAAGCCAACAGAGAAAACATTTCAAAAAGGTGAGGGAACACTATAGTCAAACTAGAATTTTATATCTGGACAAAGTATCATTCAAGTGAAAATGAAGTGAAGCCATTTGCAGACATAAATGAAGTTTACAGTTTAGTAAGCTGATTTATGATAAATAAGTAAGCTCATACTGATTTATGATTTCCATATATCAGTATGAAAAGAGCCACCAGAAGCTGTATTTTAGTACAAAACAAACCATAATAACAGCAACAACAGCAAAAACAAATACATAGTAAGGTACAATTGGCAAATTTATGCAACTTCCCAGATTCAAATAGCTGAATTTCACTGTCTCAAGTAAAATTAAAACTGAAACACCAAAGAAGGTGGGAAAGAGTTTAATGACTAGTTAGGTTTGCTAATGTCCTCATCTCACTGGAGAAAGTACAGGGATACTGCATAACTTTAGCTAATGTAAGAAACTTAATTAACTCTAAAGATTTACCTTTAAAAATACATTAATACTTTGTGATTTTGCAATATTGCAAATGTCTTATTTCTTGTATGGCAGTCACATGAATGTTACTTCTGTGATAAACTAATTTTTGTTCTGTGCAATTTCCTGTATGCCAATTGTATATCTATCCATCTGTCTGTCTGTCTGTCTACATATTTGTCAATAGCCTGGTGTGATGATGTACTAGAGTTTTTCAAGATGTTACCATTGAGGGAGACTGGATGAAGGGTACCTGTGACCTATCTGTATCAGTTTGTTTAAACACTAAGTCATGTCCAACCTTTTTGATACCTCATGGACCGTAGCCTTGCCAGGCTCCTCTGTCCATGGGATTTCCCAGGCAAGAATACTGGAGAGGATTGCTATTTCCTTCTCCATGTCATCCAAGTGAAAGTCACTCAGTGGTGTCCAACTCTTCACAACTATAAGGTCCATGGAATTCTCCAGGCTAGGATACTGGAGTGGGTAGCCATTCCCTTCTCCAGGGGATTTTCCCAATCCAGGTCCAAACCCAGTTCTCCCGCGTTGCAGACACATTCTCTACCAGCTAAGCCACCAGGGAAGCCCCCCTTCTCCATGCACATCAATATTTTTTTTAACTAGGAGAGATTTACAAACACAATAAAAATATAAATAGTAGTTTACAGTCTGGCAAAGGGGAAAAACAAAGGAATATTTTAAATTTTATAAGCTAACAGAAGTAGGAAACGTGAGATTTTAAAAAGTAAATAAAAAATGTTCAATAGATAATTCAAGGTAAGATGGAAGAAATTAATTGAAACTGATCAGTGCTCAGATTAAATAAAAAATTAAATAACTTATTAAAAGGCAGTAATATGTATTGAATTTTCTAAAACCAAACAACCCAAAGGAAAAAATCTGCTATATAATCTTTAGAAGATGAACACTTAAAAGAAATTACCAGAGAAAGATTAAAAATAAAAATTACATTAAAAAAAGGATCACTATTTTTATCTGACTTAGCAGTACTAATATTGTGATGGCGGACAGTGTTTGAGGCAAAAACATTGAATAGGATAAAATAGGTCCAAGGACAACTAATATTTTTTAAATAAACTTTTAAAAAAGCAGATCAAATGGAAGAAGAGAAAATAGAAAGGTGGATAAAATTAAAATAGCATGATAAAAAAGCTTGTTCTTAAATAATTATGTTTCCAATAGAGACAATGCCCATCTTTATACAAAATGTTGAATATCTATAAAAATTTGTCAAGAACTATGTCACAAAGAAATCTCAATAAATATTAAAAAGTTACCTTCACGGAGTCCAGTTTCCCTGGCCATAATGGAACTGAGTCACAATGGAATGGAAAACAAACATCAAATTATAATTTCAAAACAATTCCACCAATGATAACCACCTCTAATATCTGACAACTAAAAACAGAATCTAATCAATTCATGGGTTAAATAAATGATTAGGTAAATTATAAACTATATATAAATATAATAATGCTTGCAAAAATATTTTGTAAAGTTATACTTTAAAAAACAAGGTGAATTAAAATAAAAACAGGTTTGTTGAAATCATGGGTCAAGGGAGTAGGAAGAGGATGGAGTAAGTTCGGAGAAAAATGAATGGAATACACAAAGAAGGGAGTTAAAAAAATAATAATGAAATGGGTAAAGAAAAATGATCAGCAAGTCCCAAACTACATAGAAAAAAAGACCAGTAAATTAGACAAATCTCTAATAACTACTACTACGCAATAATTATTCAAAGAAAAATTATTAATGTGGATGAAGAGAAACACAATATAATCATTAAAGGAACACTGCACTAAGATATTCTCACCACCATGAATGTTTGTTACCCTTAACAGCATCACTTCAAAATACAAAAGTAAAAATATTTAAAAGCAGAAACTGACAGATCACAATCACAGTGGGATTTTTTTTTAATAAACATCTTACAAAAGCTATGGCTCACTGAAAAAAGTTATATTACAGGTGCCATTTTTGGTTTTGATGTTTTAAAATTTTGGGGTAGTTTTTCTGCCTGTGTGTGTTTGCTTTTAATTAATGGGGAACTTTAATTATCACTCTCTATAAACACATTGTAAATTAGCCATGAAATGAAAGTGATCGTGTTAGTCACTGAGTCAAGTCTGACTCTTTTTAACTCCCACAAGGCTCTTCTGTCTATGGAATTCTCCAGGCAAGAATACTAGAGTGGGTAGCCATTCCCTTCTCCAGGGATCTTCCAGACCCAGGGATTGAACCTGGGGTCTCTAATGTTGCAGGCAGACTCTACCATCTGAGTCACAAGGAAGCCCAAATTAGCCATACACAGGCATAGAAAAATTACCCAAAGAAAGCAAAGAGAAAACCTTAAAGCAAAATAGATAGATGAGAGATATATAGATAGAGGATAGACCAACATTGGGATAGTCATCACTTTGGAGAAGAAAGGATAGAAATTAAATTTGACTGGATACAGGAGGGCTTTAACCCTTATCCAAAATATCATTTTTGTTTAAATATAAACCCTGAGGCAAATATATAAAAGTGTTAAAACTCATTAAACAGCATTACATTAGCTTTCTGTTTGTTCCTTACATTATTCTCTATGTATTATTTACGGCTGAATTATTTCCTAAAACAAGTAAAACAGACACATGAGTAATTCTGCTATATTTACATGAAATGAGAATTATTATGACTTTTTTTTTTAATATCAGTGCTCCAGAGTAAAGAACAAACTATGTATTCTTAAAAAGCAAGAACAGTTCCAAATAAAATAAGTAACTGAGGAAAATGATGAGATCCTACAGCCACAGCCATGCAGTGTTGATATCTATACTCAGGTAGTTATGACACTGCATTATCTGTAAAGAGTCTCGCTGCTGGATCCCATTAAGCTGCTTGGGGATGTGACCTGGTGCCTAACACAAGACTTTACAGATGCTGTCGCTGCTACTAAGTCACTTCAGTCGTGTCCGACTCTGTGCAACCCCATAGACGGCAGCCCACACGGCTCCCCCGTCCCTGAGATTCTCCAGGCAAGAACACTGGAGTGAGTTGCCATTTCCTTTTCCAATGCATGAAAATGAAAAGTGAAATTGAAGTCGCTCAGTCATGCCCAACTCTTAGCGACCCCATGGACTGCAGCCTACCAGGCTCCTCCGTCCATGGGACTTTCCAGGCAAGAGTACCGGAGTGGGTTGCCATTGCCTTCTCTGAGTTATCAGACTACCAAGCATAAATCCCGTATGTGTTGGGTGAACCATTATTTCTTCAAGGTCAGTGAAGTAATGCCCTGGATATAACCAATCAGAATGTCACGTCCCCACACACACACTGATTCATTTATGGAAATGCAAATGACTCAACCTGTGTCCATCAAAGATTTCCCCAGGACTACTATTGAAACTGTCACAGAATAAGAACCCTATCTGGAAACCCTGAGTACCAAAAGTCTATATAACGTTGATGCTTGTGGTAATCATCTTCTACCATTGAGGAAGCATAACTGAAAACAGAGGGAAGGGAGAGTAATAAAGTCTAATTTCCCCTTGTATTTTTCTGATAAATAAGCATTGAGTCTCATTTTGACCTGAACTAGCTTTTATGAGGTTTTTTTTTTTTTCCCCTCCCCTAAGTAAAAGGTTCCTGACCCTATTACCCCAGCCATAAGAACCAGGCCAACACTCAAGAGCTTTCACAGCTACTGAGTGCACTGATGCAGGGGCAGCCTGACATTCCCATGGTGGTGATAGGTTTTGGGGGGTCATGCCTGTTTACCTTCGTGATCAATGGCACAAACCTTTGAGACAGCTAGCAGGATAAAAGTGCAGCCTGTGACACTAGAACTGGGGTTTTTAACTGTGTGAACTACCTACCCTGCATTCGAACCTCAGTCTCCTTCTCATTAACAGTCCGCTAGGACACACTGAGATCCTCAACCCCAAACTGACACATAAACCCTCCAGCATATTATTATCCTGAAGGATCTATAAAATCAGCCTTGGAAAAGCAAATGGAGGAAGGGGAATAACTATACTCAACAGTCAACAGTCACAGTCCTTTAGGTGTGAACATAAACTCTACACTTCATAGTTTTGCCATGAGAACACACTGGTCATAGCAAACACCTTCTTCCAACAACACAAGAGAAGACTCTACACATGGACATCACCAGATGGTCAACACCAAAATCAGACTGATTATATTCTTTGCAGCCAGAGATGGAGAAGCTCAATACAGTCAGCAAAAACAAGACTGGGAGACAACTGTGGCTCAGATCATGAACTCCTTATTGCCAAATTCAGACTTAAATTGAAGAAAGTAAGGAAAACCATTAGACCATTCAGGTATGACCTAAATCAAATCCCTTATGATTACACAGTGGAAAAGAGAAATAGATTTCAAGGGACTAGATCTGATAAAGTGTCTGATGAACTATGGATGGAGGTTCATGACATTGTACAGGAAACAGGGATCAAGACCATTCCCATGGAAAAGAAACGCAAAAAAAGCAAAATGGCTGTCTGAGGAGGCCATACAAATAGATGGGGAAAGAAGAGAGGTGAAAAGCAAAGGAGAAAAGGAAAGATATTCCCATCTGAATGCAGAGTTCCAAAGAATAGCAAGGAGAGGTAAGAAAGCCTTCCTCAGAGATCAATGCAAAGAAATAGAGGAAAACAATAGAATGGGAAAGACTAGAAATCTCTTCAAGACAATTAGAGATACCAAGGGAACATTTCATGCAAAGATGGGCTCAACAAAGAACAGAAATAGTAGGGACCTAACAGAAGCAGAAGATACTAAAAAGAGGTGGCGAAAATACACAGAAGAACTGTACAAAAAAGATCTTCATGACCCAGATAATAATGATAGTGTGATCACTCATCTAGAGCCAGACATCCTGGAATATGAAGTCAAGTGGGCCTTAGGAAACATCACTACAAACAAAGCTAGTGGAGGTGATGGAATTCCAGTTGAGCTATTTCAAATCTTAAAAGATGATGCTATGAAAGTGCTGCACTCAATATGCCAGCAAATTTGGAAAACTCAGCAGTGGCCACAGGACTGGAAAAGGTCAGTCTTCATTCCAATCCCTAAGAAAGGCAATGCCAAATAATGTTCAAACTACTGCACAATTGCACTCATCTCATATGCTAGTAAGTAATTCTCAAAATTCTCCAAGCCAGGCTTCAACAATACGTGAACTGTGAAACTGCAGATGTTCAAGCTGTCTTTAAAAAGGCAGAGGACTCAGAAATTAAATTTCCAAAATCCTCTGGATCATCAAAAAATCAAGAGAACTCCAGAAAAACATCAACTTCTGCTTTATTGACTATGCCAAAGCCTTTGACTGTGTGGATCACAACAAGTTGGAAAATTCTTCAAGAGATGGGAATACCAGACCATGTGACCCACCTCTTGAGAAATCTATATGCAGATCCGGAAGCAATAGTTTGAGCTGGACATGCACTAACAGACTGGCTCAGTTCCAAATAAGAAAAGGAGTGCATCAAGGCTATATATCATCACCCCGCTTATTTAACTTCTATGCAGACTACATCATGGAAAATGCTCGACTGGATGAAGCACAAACTGTAGTCAAGATTGCTGAGAGAAATATAAATAACCTCAGTTATGCAGATGACACCATGCTTATGGCAGAAAGTGAAGAACTAAAGAGCCTCTTAAGGAAAGTGAAAGAGGAGAGTGAAAAAGTTGGCTTAAAACTCAACATTCAGAAAACTAACATCATGGCATCTTGTCCCATCACTTCATGGCAAATAGATGGGGAAACAGTGCCTGACTTTATTTTGGGGGACTCCAAAATCACTGCAGATGGTGACTGAAGCCATGAAAATTAAAATTGGCAGGAAAGTTGTGACTAGCCTAGACAATATATTAAAAAACAGAGCCATCACTTTGCCAATAAAGGTCCAGCTAGTCAAGGCTATGGTTTTCCAAGGGGTCATGTATGGATGTGAGAGTTGGACTATAAAGAAAGCTAAAAACCAAACAATTGATGCTTTTGAACTGTGGTGTTGGAGAAGACCCTTGAGAGTCCCTTGGACAGCAAGGAGATCAAATCAGTCCATCCTAAAAGAGATCAGTCCTGAGTGTTCATTAGACAGACTGATGTTGAAGCTGAAACTCCAGTACTCTGGCCACCTGATGCAAAGAGCTGACACATTTGAAAAGACCCTGATGCTGGGAAAGATTGAGGGCAGGAGGAGAAGGGGATGACAGAGGATGAGATGGTTGGATGGCATCACCGACTCTATGGACATGAGTTTGAGTAAACTCTGGGAGTTGGTGATGGACAGAAAGGACTGGTGTGCTGTAGTCCATGGGGTCGTAAAAGTCAGACACGACTGAGTGACTGAACTGAACTCTATAGGAAGCATCTTCCAGGAGTAGTGAGATTACCTGTAACCTCAGGAATGACCTTGATGTCCCGTAGGCATGTCAAATGAAACTGACTTATAATAAAACCAGTCCTCCTCTGCTATTAACATGACCCCTGTACCAACCCTGTCCTGTATTTACCACACAGTGGTCAATTATAATCCATCTATGTGCATGCTAATTTGCTCCAGCTGTGTTCAACTCTTCATGAACCTATGAACCATAGCCTGCCAGGCTCTCTGTCCGTGGGATTCTCCAGGCAAGAATACTGTGGCTTGCCATGCCCTCCTTCAGGGAATCTTCCTGACCCAGAGATCAAACCTGCATCTCTTACGTCTCCTGCATAGGTAGGGGGTTCCTTTACCACTAGAGCCACCTGGGAAGTCCATATGCCTTCTACTGCTGCTGCTGCTGCTGCTCCTGCTGCTGCTAAGTCACTCAGTCATGTCCGACTCTTCACAACACCACGGACTGCAGCCTACCAGGCTTCTCTATCCATGCGATTTTCCAGGCAAGAGTACTGGAGTGGGGTGCCATTGCCTTCTCCAGTCCTTCTACAGCCAGTAACTGATATATTTTGTATAAGAAATACTCGATAAATGCTTGGAGTAAAAAGTGATACTTCCCCACCCCTCACCTCCTGCCCCAAGGTCACAAGGGCTGGGGTGTCAGTGAGCAACTACTCTGCCTGTAAGTGGCGGGGGGGGGGGGG
>SJYC01093587.1:0-59259 GCA_006408675.1 Madoqua kirkii | reverse complement strand
TGACAGTATACGGCCTTTAAGTACTCCTTTCCCTATTTGGACCAGTCCTTTGTTCCATGTCCAGTCCTAACTGTTGCTTCCTGACCTGCATACAGATTTCTCAAGAGGCAGGTCAAGTGGTCTGGTATTCCCATCTCTTTCAGAATTTTCCAGCTTGTTGTGATCCACACAGTCAAAGGCTTTGGCATAGTCAATAAAGCAGAAATAGATGTTTTTTTTCTGAAACTCTATTGCTTTTTTCATGATCCAGTGGATGTTGTCAGTTTGATCTCTGGTTCCTCTGCCTTTTCTAAATCCAGCTTGAACATCAAGGAGTTCACGGTGTATGTATTGCTGAAGCCTGGCTTGGAAAATTTGGAGCATTACTTTACTAGCATGTGAGATCAGTACAACTGTGTGGTAGTTTGAGCATTCTTTAGCATTGCCTTTCTTTGGGATTGGAATGAAAACTGATCTTTTCCAGTCCTGTGGCCACTGCTGAGTTTTCCAATTTTGCTGGCATATTGAGCGTAGCACTTTCACAGCATCATCTTTTAAGATTTCAAACAGCTCAGCTGGAATTCCATCACCTTCACTAGCTTTGTTCATAGTGATGCTAGCATAGATGATGTAGAGTAGGAGAACAATGTATGAGTAAAACATACTGGTTTGTTGAGCCCTTATAGGTTCTGAGTCTTAAGCAGAATCAACTTGAAGAAAGACAGAGTCCAGCATAAATACATAGTTCATTGTCATAGCTTAAGAAAAACATTTCCATAGCTTAAGAAAAATGCATTGGTTAGCTCAAGGTTTGCGAAAAGTTCAGTTCAGGTGGAACCAGGTATCATCATGGCAACATGGAATTCTAATAGAAACCTTTTTTAAAAATTTGTATAGAGAAGAGGAAACTGTCTGATACTTGTAGTTTGTTTCCTCCTGCACTTAAGAGAGAGATTTAAAAAACCATCGGATACTTGCAGTCTGTTTCCTCCATTTGGAGACCCCTAGCCTTTCTGCCTGCTACCCTCTCATGCATAACTCCAGTGCTATGCAAAGAGCCTAGAAGGAGTATATGCTCAATGACACGTTGTCACATTGAACAGAACAGAATTAAATTCAGTCAGAGCTTCCAAGGTGACTCAGTGGTAAAGCAGTTTCCTGCTAGGAGCTGCAGGTTCAATCCCTGATCTGGAAGATATCCTGGAGAAGGAAATGCCAACCCATATCAGTATTCTTGCCGGGGAAAAAAATCCCATCAACAGAGGAGCCTGGTGGGCTACAGTCCATGGGGTCACAAAGAGCCAGTTGTGTCTGAGTGACTGAGCATGCGTGCTCAGACTCAGCGAGGAGCACAGCACCGTGAACACCTGGATTTCATACAAGAGGAAACTGAGGCCCAGAGAAGTTATGGAGCAACTCAGCCACAGCCTTAGAGTTTGCCATTGACAAAGCTATGCTGAGAACCCAGGTCCTCTCATCCCAAAGTCTGTGCAATTTTAATATAGCAGATGCCTCTGAGAAAGGATATTTCAATATTCTATTTGCAAGATTTCACTCTGATCTGAAAGTCACTTAATCGCTTTGCAGTCAGTTTCTTTATCTATAACCCAGTGATTAACTCAGTGATTAAAAAAAAACCACACACACAGTAAAGCTAAATGAAGCTGCCAGGCTAAAGAGGTAAATTGCAAATTCTCACAATGTACTTGTTCTAGAATATTAGCATTGTTACGCAGATAAATAAAAAGCAGCTGCCTTTAGAAAAATTCATTGAGATTTATCAAAATCAAAAAAAATTATCCACATGCAAAAGTTTCCCCACAGCTAGCCACACAGCCTCATTACTGCAAGTGGCAAAATCTTTCAGAGATTACAAAAAAAGAAACAAGGGAGAGTGAAAGAAAAGAAGAACCCTTTGGTGTAACTGAGCAGAGGGTTACAAATGGACTTAGAGGAAAATTGCTAAAATGCCTACAGGTGTGAGAGGTCCCATATGTTCAGTCTACTGAGGAATCCACAGAGGAAAAAAAAATTAAGTTCTCAAGAGTGAAGGCAGCTTGCACCCACTCCACAGGTGATGCAAGGGGAAGAGAGGCAGCCATACCTAATTAGGTTACTTTCAGCAGGCATCTGGAGTGACTGCTCAAGGGTAAAGAGAACAGAAAGTATGAGATAAGAAGGGGACTGGGATGGCTCGCTGGGATGTCACAGCTGCCTTGTGGAACAGCGGAAGTACCTTACACTGAGCTTTTTGAGATATCACAACAGACCTGAGTGAAAAGCCCTGTATATCCCAGAGTGTCGTTGCCCGAAAGTGGACTGAAAAGGATAATTTCTTGCTGTTCATTCTTTACTTTCTCGTGCTTACTTCCTGATCTTTCTTTTTAAGTGTATTATTAGATCATAGGTCAGAAATATCACTCAACAACCCAGAGGGGTTCCAAAGGTGGATAGAATTCCCCCTATCTTCTTTGACATCCTTCAAAGTGACTCGTGTATCCTACAATTATTAAAATCCAGACCAGCGGTCAACAACATTCTGCCAAGTCTCAGAGAGTAAATAGCATAGACCTGGAGGGCCTGGCCACTTCTCACACTCTCCGCCTCTGTCTGGTAGTCAGAAAGCTGTCAAAGGCATGAGGTAATGAGTGATCACGGCTGCTGTTCTGATAAAACTTTATTTACCAAAGTGGACCGCGGGCCAGATTTGGCCCACACGTTGTGTTTTGTTCACCTCTGATCTAGACCCCCCAAGGCCAGCAAAGAGGTACGCTATCCAGTCTTGCATGCCATGGCCTCTTCCGGTTGAATTCTTAGTTTAAAATAGGTTGTTTATTTGTAGGCTTTCTGGCTCGTTCACAAAAGTGCAGAAAAAGGTGACAACTTTCTAATAGTCACATCAAGGAAATGAAATATGTGGGAACACTTTGAAAAATCTTACAAATGTACAAATGTAGGGCATTAGCACAAACGTATTCAGCCAGATTTGGCTGGAGTTCATTCATTCTCTGTTCAATCCACAAACACTCTTTCTACGTGTATTTCAAAGACCATGTACTGTGCAAGACCTCAAAGATACAAAGGAAAAGAGAAGATGTTTTCCTTTTTGTTGCTCTAGTACAATACATGGCTTTCCAGGTGGCTCAGTGGTAAAAAATCCACCTGCCAACGCTGAAGATTCAAGAGACACAGGTTCAATCCCTGGGTAGGGAAGATCCCCTGGAGAAGGAAATGGCAACCCACTCCAATATTCTTGCCTGGAAAATCCCATGGACAGAGGAGCCTGACGGGCTATAGTCCATGGGACTGCAAAGAGTCAGACACGACTGGGCACACACGCACTGATCGACTGTACAAAACGTACACAAGCCAGGACAAGGTAGTGGCATGGGCCCAAGAACACGGCCAGATAATGTTCTAAAGTAGTTCAGATTCACTTCCCTTTGTTGAGATCCATCCTCCAGGGAAGGAGAAAACAAAGAAATTGCTCCGTTTTATTAAATCCACAGGGAAATAACCATCTTGAAAGATAAATGTCAAGCATAAGAAAACTATGAAAGTTTGGTTACTTTTTCCTCCAATCAAGGTAATAAAATGCCAGAAAGAAAATGATGCATTGAAAGAATGACTAATGATCCAGCCTTTAATGAAGAATGGAAAATGGAATATCTAAAGGAAAGGGAAGAATTCAGTAAAACTGGAATTCCTACCAAGAAAAGCCTATAGCAAAAAAGTGAAACCGTTAGTCACTCAGTCACGGCCAATTCTTTGTGGCCCCATGGACTGTACCTCACTGGGCTCCTCTGTCCATAGGATTCTCTATCACACAGAAAATTCTCCAGGCAAGAATACTGGAGAGGGTTGCAATTTCTTTCTCCTGAGGATCTTCCTGACCCAGGGATTAAACCTGGGTCTCCTGCATTGCAGGCAAATTCTTCACCATCTGAGCCACCAGGGAAGCTTCCCACAAGTACATAAGCAAATATTCAAATAAAACTCAGAAACACTAATGTTCATGGAAATCACAATCACTTGAAATAATGGACTCAAGGAAGTGGGTTTGCTTTATCCTTATTTGTGGAAATAGTTTTAATCTGAAAAAAAAACCCACATTTTTTTAAACTTCAATAAAAAGAACAAATGTTTGGAAAATTAACTTTAGATGAAGGCATGAATACTTGACATAAGGGAAACGGTTGCCTTCTTGATGCTCAGAAAGATGAATGTCTCCCTATCATTGGAACAGGCCTTACAGAGAAGAGATGAGTTATAGCAGTTGTTTGAAGAAAGGAGGGCATGTATCTGGAGGGCAGAGAGAACGGGGAAAAGGGGAGGAAAGGAGACAGGAGTGAAGGAGATGACATGGAAAGTCAAAGAAAAGAAACAGGAGGCTGAGCTCTGAATCCTCCATATGCTTTTCGTTGCACTGGGTGGCTACCTTTGTGACCCCCATAGATCTCATCACAGACGTGCATCTGAGTCTTATGTTCCAGCATCAGCTTATCATCATTTCCCCCTCAAATTTCAACTGATGCATCACCCTGGCTCCATCTTTGACTGGATTTTCAAGCCTGGAGCTGGGTCAGTTCCTCAATAAGTAGCGAACATTGTCTGAAACTGGAACTAGACTTCACATTTTGGCTGAATCTTGGGGGTGGGGAAAGGGAAGTGCTTTTCAGTTGGGGTGGAGTGCATGATTGCTGGATGACAGCACAGAATATATTTCTCCTGGTGACTTCCCAGCTGCAGGCTGCTGGGTGCAATTAGAAGCCTATATGTCTAGTCATTTTATCATCTTTATACATTTAGGAGCTCAAGTGTTTGCTCTAGCAGGCTGCAGCTGGCTTGCTGTCAACTCCCAGCTGTTGTTTAGCTGAAACCCCACAGCTAAAATTGTGGGCCAATATGACCGGAAACCAAATTGGGAGCTGAATAAAAATGTTCAGGATTAGTGAACGATGTTTAGTGTTTATTTGCTTCAACCAGGTGAAACCCACTCATTTAGGAAAAAGAAATAGGAGGGGAACCTGAAACCCATCCAGATACTTTTGCAAAGACCAGACTTGCCCGCAAACCAGTGTTCTCTCAGTGATGAGTCAAGTTCAACACATGCCACCCCTTAGGCCCTTCTCTGGGTTTTCTCACTTTTCTAGGATTTAAATCCAAATAAAGTTGGATGCTTAGAGAAAGAATGCATTCAATGTATGACATTTGGGTAGTGTTGGATTCATCCACAATCAGTCTTTGTACAACTGCAGGAAAAATCCTGCCTTTGGGTCCTTTACAGATGAGAGGGGCTCCCTGAATGCATTAGCCTTGTTCTCTGGCATGGCTCTGGGCTTCCTTGCCAACTCAGCCTTCATCTCCTTTTAGACTGAAGCTGCTTCCCTTTAAATGGGGACAAAGGGCCTTTGCTTTTCGAGTGTTTAGCTGATGTCATTACCACGGCTGTCTGGGTTTCTAAGAGGTCTTTAAGGGACCCATATTCTTCATCTATCCAGCTTAGTAATACACAGTGTCCCTGGTGAGTCCATAATGTCATATCATTTATTATTTCCATCATCATTCTGCTCCCTGGCAATGGTGTCAAGCGCACTGCCAGAATAAGGAAACTAGGACTTCACTGTAGCTGTCCCAAGGCTGAGGAGCAGCTGGCTTGAGAGGACAGGAGCTCCTTTTGCAAGCAAAGGGCTACAATAGAAAGAGAGGATATTTCAGGTGGAGTAAATGTGTTTCTGGATAAATGTTGCACCTTGCTACCATTTCCTTGCCACCTGACTTTTCTACTTTTTCATATCTGATTATAGAATACTTTCTGGGGACAGTTCTGAAAGGTCAGGGAGGATGACAGATCAGAGCGAGAAAGAGCAGGTGGTCACAAGGGCTAGTGGAGTGGCTAAAACCACAAAGCATTGGATATCTACAGATTTCAGCTGGTTCCATGAAAGGATGTACAGGAATACTTGAGTCCTATGAGTTGAAGCGAAGATAAACTTTCTAGCAGTTTATGTGGAGAGAAAATATGGAAATTTATAAAGGTCGGCTTTCTAGACTTGAACTGGGAACTCAGCCACTCAGTAAACATGTTTTCAAAGCTTACCAGCACTATAGGTAGCATTCGAGCTCAATAAAATTATGCAGCAGGAATAGGGTCAAGAGAGACAGGCAGAGCTAAGACTCAAGTATCCACAAGCCTCAAGACGGAAGGAAGGAGAAAGAATGCTTGAGTCCCAAATGACACATGGAGATTAACTGTACTGAAAAATATCTCATTCGTAGGAATGAGATTGAGAAAAAATTATAATAAAGATTTTCCAAATAATATTAAAAATGTATTTTCATAGCTATTCTCAATTTCTTTATCCATAACAGTGATGCAGGTGTTCTATACAATCACCCTTGAACAGCTCTGGCCAAAAAGTCTGAACTTTAGAATCACACCCAAAGCTCACCACATAGTTATCCCCTTCATTCATGCAGCAAACTGTTGTTGTGAGCCCACTCTGGGAAACAGACTGTGCCAGATGCCTGGATGACAAAGTCGAACGAGGAAGTGTTCGGGTCCAGGGGTCTCATTGCCCTGCCAGGGAGGCAAACATACACACGACTGCAAGGAAAGGTGACAGCAATCATGATGCTGTGATTAACAAAACACAAGTAGGGAAGGGGGTTGGAGAAGGAGAATGGGTGAAGAAAGATGTTAGAAGAGGTGTAATGAACAACCTGGGCCTAGGAGGATACAGAAATAGAAGGGGAAAAGTGAAGAGAAGGCAAACTGGTCAGAAGAGTATAAACAAAGAAGTATATGTGTATGCTCACTCATGTCAGGTTCCCATGTCTACTGGATTTCCCAGGCAAGGATACTGGGTAGGTTGCCATTACCTACTCGAGGGGATCTCCCCAACCAGGGATGGAACCCAAGTCTACTAAGGCTCTTGCCCTGGCAGGCAGATGTTTTATCACTGCACCACCTGGAAAGCCCAAGCAAAGAAGTCAGACATCCAAATCCACAGTGTCTATCAGGAGTGGCAAATAATAATAGATGTCCTTATGCAGGAGGTATAATATGCACTACATTATATGAAGATCTCTGCATATTTTATTTTTATTTAACATTTGGCACGAAACTGGCAGGCAACCACTGAAGAACTGATACTTTTGAATGTGGTGCTGAAGACTCTTGAGAATCCCTTGGACAGCAAGGAGATCAAACCAATCAACGGTAAAGGAAATCAACCCTGACTATTTATTGGGAAGACAGATGCTGAGGCTGAAGCTCCAATGTTTGGCCACCTGATGCTAAGCCAACTCATCAGAAAAGACCCTGATGCTGGCAAAGATTGAGGGTAGCAGGAGAAGGGGATGACAGAGGATGAGATGGTTGGATGGCATCACCAGCTCAATGGACATGAGTTTGAGCAAACTCTGGGAAACAGTGAAGGACAGGAAAGCCTGCAGTGCTATAGTCCATGGAGTCACAAAGAGTCAGTGAGCAATTGAACAGCAATTGCATGATTATCTCTAAATTAAAGATGAGGAGGCTAAGGTATATACAGGTAAGCACTTAATTAGCTCACATACCTGGTAAACAGAAAAGCCTACATTTAAACCCAGAGAAGTGTGAGGCTGGTGCCCAGCCTCTTAGCTGTCTTCTGCCTTCCTGAGGGTCTAATGTATAGCAGGCAGGAGGAAATGAAGTCGAAGTTTGGGAAGGGCTCTAGGTGTGATTCCAAAGCTTAGACCTTTTGTTCAGGGCTACTCAAGAGTGATTCTATAAACCAGGAGTTCCCATCCTCCAAGATCTAATGTCTGATGATCTGAGGTGAAGCTGATGTAATAATAATACATATAAATTGCAAAATAAATGCAATGTGCTTGAATCACCCTGAAACCATCGCCCCTACCCTGGTCCAAGGAAAAGCTGTCTACCATGAAACTGGTCCCTGGTGCCAAAAGGTTGGAGACCATTACATAGACCACCTGCATCAGAGACACTTGGACAAGGAGTTACTATGCAGGTCCCAAGACCTGTCTCAGATCTTCTGCATCCTGCCTTTGGGAGGAAGCCCAGGAATTTACATTTGAAGAAATGCTACTGAGGAATCTGAGGGAAAGTGAAAAACACTGGGTTAGGCCAGAACTTCCCAATCTGAGGATATACAAAACTACCTAGGAATCTTGTTAATTATACAGAGTTCTGGGATTCAGATTCTTTCAACAGGTCTGAGTTGGGCTCATGAATATTTATACTAAACCTAGGGCTTGTTGACCATTAAACATGGGAGTAATGCATTCATATCTATGCTTTAGGATCAAAGGAAAATAACCTCTGGTAGAAAGAATGGAAACCAGAACCCAGCTGATTAGCATACTGGTATTAACATTTAAGCAAGAGACGGTGAAAATTTAAACCAGGCCAGAGGGAAATGAAACAAAGGGTATTAAAGAGGTAAAAACACTAAGATCTGATAATTAATTAAAATAAGGGTAGTGGAGAGGAGTTGAAAAATGATACAAAGGTTTCCAGCTTAGGTTCATGGATACAGGCTAATACCAACAGGAGAGGTGATTGTATTCGGCAGTGGCCGTGTGGGACAGGGCGTTTTGCAAGTGCTATCTTGTATTTGTTGTTGTTTAGCCGCTCAGTCATGTCTGACTCTTTGTGACCCCGTGTACTGCAGCCTGCCAGGCTCCTCTGTCCATGAGATTTCCCAGGTAAGAATACTGGACTGGGTTGCCATTTCTTTCTCCAGGGGATCTTCCTCACCCAGGGATTGAACGCATGTCTCCTGTATTGCATGCAGATTCTTTACTGCTGAGCCAGCAGGGAGGCCCTTAGCTGAGTTAGGTGGATTGATTTTTGTCTCCAAATCCATACTCTCACAGAGAAAGCTGGTTAACATTTTAGATATTTTGAGGTAGAGAACTGGGTGGAGGAGCAAAGACAGTTGGGTATATGTATCTGGCACTTAAGATAAAGTCCCTGGCTGAAGACAGACCTTTGAAGTCACCTTCATAGAAGTCAAGTTCAAATAGATAAGCATCAATCAGGTATCTGTGTGCCAGGCACTGTAGAGCTGTGATAGGTGTATACAGATAAGATCTAATCTCTACTGGAGAAAAATGGCATGCCAGGAGTTCTTAACTTGAGCTTCATGGACACTCCATGTTGGGTAATAGACACCAAATTTTTTTGTACAAAAATGCTTGTATATATGTGTTATTTCTTAAGTGATATAGTTGATTTCATCAGAACATCAAAGAAGTCCAAGATCCAAGAGAAATTAAGGACCATTTGTTTAAGACTTGGCAGTGTAAAAAATTAATAATATGTTTCTTGTTCATGCATTGTAATAGGTTATTAAAAATGACACATATATTTGTAAATTGCTTGTGTGATCCTGCATGAAAATGAATGTCAAGTATTAAAGAACAAAATCTGTGACTTTAGGAAGATGACTGAAGGGACACCATATCATCTTGACGGTTACTCAAAGACATACTCTTGTACTTTCGTTCGCACCTGAAAGTTGGGAACATCTTCACTCAAAATAGCAAATTACAGACCATGTTTGACAAAGCAGTAAAGAAGAGAGGAAACAGAGAAGCAAGAACCAACACAAAGTTACACAGAAATGATAGAAAAATAGATGATTCCATAAAAAATGTGATGGAAATTTTACAGAGCAGAATGAGCAGAAAAAAATTGTACTTGGATAGAAAATTAAAATTTAAACTTAAAAATCAGATTTCTTACCACTTGAACATTAAAAGAGTAAGAATTACATTTTTCTAAGTATCAATTATTCAAAAACAATTAACAGTAATTGAATACTTATGTGTCAAGCACTATTTTTAGAGAACTGGTTTCTATCATCCAGCATGGAGGGTTCATGAACCTCAAGTTAAGACCTCCTGACTTGTCACTTTACCCAGGTAGAGATTAGATCTTATCTCTCTACTTATACCACAGCTCTACAGTGCCTCGTGCCCAGATACCTGACTGATGCTTGTCTAACAATTCAGGTTACATTGATTTCTCTCTCTCTTCTTTTGTTGCTGCTGTTGCTTTTTGTTTTGTGTTGTTTTGCCATGTCACAAGGCTTGTGGGATCCTAGGTCCCTGACCAGGGATCAAACCTGGGACCTTTACAGAGAAAGCGCTGAGTCCTAACCACTGGACTGCCAGGGAATTCCCATGGATTTTCCCTTTAAATCCTCACAACTATGCTTGAAGATAATAACTTAATTTTTTTTCAGTATTCTCAAAAAGAACACTGAGGCACAGATGGTTTAAACATATCCAAAGTTACCCAGCTAAGAAGTGATACAAATAGAATTTATTAACCTGTTTGCAGAGCAGGAACAGAGATACAGACATACAGAATGGACTTAGGGACACAGCAGGGGGAGGAGAGGGTGGGATGGATTGAAAGAGCGGCACTGTTGTATACATTATCATGTATGAAACAGACACCTAGGGGGATGTTGCTGAATAACACGGAGAGCCTGCCTGGTGCTCAGGAGTGACACAGGGGTGAGACAGAGGGGAGGGAGGGAGGGAGTGTGTGGATACTCATAGCTGATTCACAGTGTTGTAACCAACACAGCATTGTAAAGCAATTATCCTCCCATTAAAAACAATCTTTTTAAAATGTACCATGAGACTCCCCAGGTGGCCCAGTGGCTAAGACTGCACTCCCAGTGCAGGGGACTCTGGTTCAATATAGATCCTGCAAGATGCAACCGAAGATCCCACATGTCGCAACGATCAAAGATGACACATGCTGCAACTAAGATCTGGCACAGCCAAATAAATATTTTTTTTTAATGTACCATGAAATGCTAAACTATAGTCTCAGTTTTCTAGAATAAGATTGTTTTCTTGTCCTTATCCTGTGCATGCTCTCATCAGGCCCAATCAAGATTTTGGGAGGATCACCAATAGACTAGCCAACACCTCACTCAGGACACTTTTGACTGTTGCACTTGGCACAGCCCGCTTTGCCTGTGACTCTGCACGTGGCCTCACCTGTGCTCTTCTCTCTGCCAGGAGCTCTCAGAGATCCCTGAGGTTCAAAGGTTGTTGCCCGAGAGCTCACTAGCCATAAGCAGGAGGAAACACACACAGGCACATTGGTTCTAAAAGAGGTGTAGGGGTGCAGAGAAGCAAAGGTAGATTAGAACAACCTAGGAAACTTCTCAAACTTTTTCAGTTACCTCCAGTGATTCTTATCTGATCTCGTGGGAAGCTTTGAAAATGTTCTCGGAGCAATTTTATGGCATACTTTCGACTGAGTAGCACAGTCATAGAGTCTGTAGGAAATAGACCCCAAAAGAAGCAGAGAAAAGCTTCGGAAGTGCTTGACAAGATACAGGATAAATTGGTAATAGGCTACTTTTTTAATGTGTCTCTCACTCAGGCAATAGCATGTCAGTATGCCATGGGGAGGCAGCTTTCCCAGAAATGCAGAAGCAAAGCAGTTTCCATCCTAACTTGCCACACGCCTCCTTAAGAATGAATTTGGATTCAGAGGACACTTACTCATAGAATCAAAACAGTGCCTCCCAGATCCATGAATGATTCCTTGCAATTTCAATTAGGGAAAATATCATTTCCTAACTTTTGTCTAATCAGAAAGTGGCTCTGTTAAGATATATGTGTGCAATCTAGAGAGATGGTACTGCTGAACATACTTGCAGGTCAGTAATGGAGATGCCCTCTTCATGGATCACTGCCTTGTCATGGCAAAGGGGCTTGCATAAGTCAGGAAAGCCAGCTTAAAACTAAATATTAAGAAAAACTAAGATCATGGCATTGGGCCCCATTATTTCCTGCAAACAGAAGGGGGAAAGGTGGAAGCAGTGACAGATTTCCTCTTCTTGTGCTCTAAAATCACTGCGGATGGGACTGCAGCCATGAAATCAGAAGATGATTGCTTCTTGGCAGGAAAGCTATGACAAACAGTGTGTTAAAAAGCAAAGTCATCACTTTACAGATAAAGGTCTGTATAGTCAAGACTATGGTCTTTCCAGTAGTCAAATATGATTGTGGAGAGCTGGACCATAAAGAAGGAAGAGCACTGAAGAATTGATAATTTAGAACTGTCGTGCTTGAGAAGACTCCTGAGAGTCCTTTGGACAGCAAGGAGATCATACCAGTCAATCTTAAAGGAAATCAACCCTTAATACTCAATGGAAGGACTGATGCTGAAGCTCCAATATTTTGGCCACCTGATGCAAACAGTCAACTCATTGGAAAAGATCCTGATGTTGGCAAAGACTGAAGGCAGAAGAAGAGGGTGACAGAGGCTGAGATGGTTGGATGGCATCACTGATGCAATGGACATGAACTTGGGCAAACTCTGGGAGATGATGAGGGACAGGGAAGCCTGGCATGCTGGAGTCCATGGGGTCACAAAGAGTTGGGCATGACTTGGCGACTGAACAACAATCTCAGTGGAGATGCAGACGTAGGGAACAGACTTGTGGACACAGTGAGGGAAGGGGAGAGTGGGACAATTGAGAGAAGAGCATGCGAATATATACATTACCATAAGTAAAATAGATAACCAGTGGGAATTTGCTATTATGATGCAAGGAGCTCAAATCCCGTGCTCTGTGACAATCTAGATGGATGGGATGAGGTAGGAGAAAGGTTCAAGAGGGAGGGGACATATGTGTATAGCTATGGGTGACTCATGGTGATACATGGTACAGACCAACATAATATTGTAAAACAATTATCCTCCAATTAAAGATGAGTTTTAAAAATGCTAATATTAAAAAAAAGAATGTGGCACAGGCATCACTGGATACACATTAACAATAACTTCTGTAGAGACGCACAGATTAAAATGAGTCACGGCTCTCCCCTGTGTGGTTCTTTCCACCCTGGGCTCCCTTGGAAGTTACACAGAGGCTCCTCCTGCAGTTCCATCTCCTCTGTCTTCTCACCGTCATGATTTCTGCCAAAGTCTGTGCATTCTTGCAATTATAGGCTCTCAGTTACACACCCTTGCTACTTGCTGAGAGGGACAGAGAGAGTGCTTCCTCTCCCGACAGCTGCTCAAGCCAGATGTTACAGTGGCCGGCTGTGATTGGCTGGCAGATAGAGGAGACTGGCTTTCTGTGGGTTGAAGTAAAAAGATGTAAACAAACCCATTTCAGCCCTGAATCAGCAGGTCCTCGTTAACCTGATTGGAAAAGTCCTTCAAACTTCTACCGGAAGCAAGGAGGACGTTGTCACGAGAACATTCAACTGAATGCCTACTGCTCCTTCTCTGGCTAAAATAGCAAGAAGCTTCATTTGGAGACATCATCACAGCATTCGAGATGAGCTGGGATTCATTTAAGCTGCATCTGCAGGGGTAAGCAATAATTGCAGGGATGCAGAAGTTGTTTATTTTAACAGCCAAATGTTTGTATCTGGAAAACCAATGAAACTTTGCTGTAATCACTTTGGAAATGCACTGGAACCACTCCATCTGCCCAAATCTTTCCATTGTGCTTCTCGGTCAGCGACAATAGACAGTGATTGAGGCAGAATTAGTCAGCCACCAACTTCTCCCCCTGTGCCTCCTTGGGGCAGGCATGAAACGGAGGAAACAAATTTTGGCTTGGCTGCTGAAGCTTTGTGGATTGGTTATGACCAGATCGCTGATTTAAAAAAAAAAAATCTGATCAAGGTGGACTGATTAACAGACCTAGAACAAATGTCTGGGGTGGCAAGAGGTGAGCCATATGACACAAGGTACAAAAAATATTCCTTAGATAAAACTCTTTTGCCCTTTTCACTCTTCTCACATTACAGAGCTGATAAAAATCCATGGAGTTTGTTTGCGCTGCTACCTGATACAAAACACAAAGGGTCCAGCCTGGATTTTAGTGTAGCTTGTTTCCACTGTAAATACCAAGAATCACCAGGTGAAATAGCAAGGGAAAGAAGTAGTTCATTCAGAATAGATTATGGATAATAATATATATTTTTAAATCCTTCTAAGGGATTAAATATTTATTGTGCCCTGGACAGACACCTGCAACCATACCCCTGGGGATAAAACATGGCAGGAATCATCAATCTCCATGATTCTGGGCAGGAGTTGATAATAATAATAATTA
Source organism: Madoqua kirkii (assembly GCA_006408675.1). NCBI lineage: Eukaryota > Metazoa > Chordata > Mammalia > Artiodactyla > Bovidae > Madoqua > Madoqua kirkii. The sequence goes on along the minus strand of SJYC01093587.1, from coordinate 45,160 downwards.
ATAACCCCTTGTGTTCTCAAGTTCCCTTCAACTGAGATCTCAGAATATTTTACTAACACAAATTCATTAAGCTTCAAACCACACCTGGGCATTCAGGAAGTGCTTGAAGGTTAGTTCTGTTATTATTTTCTATTCATATTTCATCTTTCCTCCAACGAGCTCAAAAAGATTATAAATATATTACCAAAGTAGGTTAACTCATCACAGTTATGGGTCAGGAAGACATCTCTTCTTTCTTGTTTGCATGGAGTTTCTGTGCTATGAAAGGCAGGTAAGACTGAAGTCAACAGAGAAGACTCGGGACATATCTCTAGCAGCATCCAAACATTACTTTTTCTATTCAATGTTTAATCTCTCTAGGAGTAAACGTGACTTTGCATCTTTCATTCCACTTCTCAACTTTATTAAATGTCATTCCAGTGTCATGCAGCAAAGTTTTGAAGCAGAAAAATACCTATCTGAGATACTCAATGGGAATTTTAGTAGAGTGGGCATTGAACCAGATGGCCACTGAATTTCCATCTACAAGCGGTCCCCAATTTAACGATAATTCAGCTGTGACTTTGCATCTTTCATTCCACTTCTCAACTTTATTAAATGTCATTCCAGTGTCATGCAGCAAAGTTTTGAAGCAGAAAAATACCTATCTGAGATACTCAATGGGAATTTCAGTAGAGTGGGCATTGAACCAGATGGCCACTGAATTTCCATCTACAAGCGGTCCCCAATTTAATGATAATTCAGCTTATTATATTTTGACTTTATGATGGTGTGAAAGTAATATACATTCAGTAGGAAGAGCATTAGGAGAAGGCAATGGCACCCCACTCCAGTACTCTTGCCTGGAAAAATCCCATGGACGGAGGAGCCTGATAGGCTGCAGTCCATGGGGTTTCTAAGAATCGGATACGAATGAGTGACTTCACTTTCACTTTTAACTTTCATGCATTGGAGAAGGAAATGGCAACCCACTCCAGTGTTCTTGCCTGGAGAATCCCAGGGACAGGGGAGCCCTGTGGGCTGCCATCTCTGGGCACAGAGTCGGACACGACTAAAGCGACTTAGCAGCAGCAGCAGCAGCAGAAAAGACATTTCAAATTTCAAAATGTGATCTTTTCTTGCACTATGATGCTCTCCCAAGGCTGGTCAATGGCAATGAGCTATAGCCTCCAGCCAACCAGGTGATCACGAGGGTAAACAACTGATGCACTTACAACCACGCTTCACCCATACAACCAGTACAGTTGTACAGTACCCAATTAATTACATGAGATATCCAATACTTTATCGTAAAATAGTCTTCGTGTTAATTGATTTTGCCCAAATGTATGCTAATGTAAGTGTTCTGAGCACTTTGGAGGTTAGGCTATGCTAAGCTATGATGTTCAGTAACTCAGTGGTGTTAAGTCCTTTTTCTTTTTTGCTGCACGAATATCATTCATTTATTAACATTAGCATTGTGAACACATAATGGAAAAATGCTCCCCAAAAGAGGAAGGTGAATGTTGACCGTCAATAGGACAAAGCTGTCATCAAAAGACAGAGATATGGAAATGAGGTTCACAGTTGGGTTGTGGAGCCCATGAGGACGGAACTCATCTATGTATGTGTATCCATAGGGGCCAGGTGTTGGGGGAGGAGGCTCAGGAATGTCTCCAGCTGCTGCTTTGATCTGTACGTGATGAGTCTTCCCTTGTTGGCCCACTGATCCACTCCAGCAGGGTCTTCATTTCCCACGTGATACACTAGCTGTGGCAAGTCAAGCCCCGTGTCAATACTCCTTTTCAGGCATTCTTTTAAGTCCACCATCCCCCACCTAAGGCCCTGAAGATGGCATGAGCAACACAAGAGTACCACCTGGATGTGGTATCTTCTGAGAAGATGTAAATATCAACAAGGCTAAGGAACACACAGAGGTTCTTGTAACCAGCCCCAGATGCCTGGAAGATGCACTTTCCACACACGTGACAGCGCTCACCCTTGATGGTCTCCTTCTCACTGGTACTAATGAGAGCTGAGAACAGGAGGGAGCATTCAGAGCTGGGGTTGTGGGTCACTTGGCTCTGCCTTTCACTGCTGCTTCTTGTAGAGATGGGAAGCAGAGGGAGTGGATTTTGGTCCCCATGTAAGAAAAGCCCCAGTAGCACTGTCCTTTCCACTTGAGGGTGTTTAGGTCTTGTGTTACAAAAGGTTGGTTGATGACTCTCTTGAGAGGCACCCCATCTTTATGTCATAGACATCAATTAAAATAGTGACACACTGAAGTCCACTGGGGAAGATTCCTTGGTTGGGTTTAATGCCAGCTGAACCTTTTATATACTGAAAAGTTGACTCTACAGGATCCATCCAGATTCCCAAGATGTCCTGGGAATGTTGATCTCTACTGAATCCAAAGCTGGGTCACTGAAGACAAATGTTCTTGTGCACAATCTTGGCTAAGGCCTCAGATTGTTACCATTAAGGACTTTGCTGAGAAGATCTACTGGTTCCTCCTCTGTTGGATACAGTCTCATGATAATCTTTTCTCCAAAATCATTCACAGATTAATTGGATTGTTTTCCAAAAAAAATTTTTCCCGAAGCCTGGAAACTTGTTCTCCATATTCTGTTTGATAACTTCCTGTACCAGTCATCAGCCAGGGTTTAGAAATCAACTGCAAATCTTGTTCTTTTCTTCAATCAGCAGCTGAAAAGGGGCTTCCTGCTGCCTGCACACCCAGGCAATGTTGGCAGCTCTCTCAGAAACTCGGAGCAGTTCCCAGAGGATATCTGACATTTCTGAACCTGGTATTTTAGTTGCAGCAGCTGGTGGAACCAGCACCCATCCTCTGGACTGTCAGAGTTCTGGAGACTGGAAGTCCAATACCAGTGTGTGGGCAGGGTTGTTTCCTCCTGAAGCCTCTCTCCTCAGCCTGCAGATGGCCTTTCCTCTGTGGACCTCAAGTCCATTTTTGAATAAACAATACTTTCAACTAAGATGGGTTTTTCAGTATGTAACCCCATCATAAGATCTGTAGTTTTGATGTGGTTTGACAGGATCTAGAGAAAATAATACAAAAACAGATAATCCACTGGACATTCACTGCATATGATAACCCAAGTTCTCCATCCCCAGGGATGCAGAGATATGAGTTAATAGGAGAACCAAGAAAGTCCTGCCCATGGAGGCCTATACATACAGTGTAGGGCAGTACTAAGGCCATGGGATCTGGAAATGATGGAGGTAAGTTTGATTCCCAGTGCTGTAATTTACAGATGGTGTGATCTTGGACTAGGCATGTGACCTTACCAGACTTTGGCTTTCTTAGACATAAATGTGGTTTGAAATATCTGCCTCACTTGCTATAGACATTCAGTTAATGGCTAAAAATGTGTCAACTGCATAGTAAGTCCTTGATAATGATGATTATGGTTATTGTCACAAAACCATCAAAAAGTTTTCTAAATGTGTCAGAGGACCAAGATAAGAGAAGGGCTTTTTCTTTCTTCCTTTTTCTTTCAGCTGTTGTGTCCATTTCATTTCAATTAAAAAAAAATCATACTCGTCTTTTTTCCTCTTCATATTCCATAATTTCCCTCCATTCAGACTAATAAATCCTATCCATTGAAAACAGTCCCCAGGACTATTAATGGCAGGGGAAAAAACAAACAAAATACCCAGACAGTAATTTTGCCAATAGAATAAGTTTCAAAATTGGTGTCAATGTTGGTCAAAGTCCTTCATATTCTTTCTAGGCTCCAACTAGGCTGGCCTACTTACCATTCCTTAAATATCCCTAGCCTTTTACGACTTTTGTTCATGCTGTTCTTATGGCCTTATAATCTCCATCTTTTAAAATCCTGTCTTGCTTTGGTGGCTCATCTCCATGTCATGTCTTCCAAGAAAATTTGACTCCATCACCCCTTTCGTTTGAGTGTATATACTGCCTTCTTCCTTGTCATATATTCATAGGCCATATATGTCTTCTTAGTTATGCATAGGTTTTATCCCGCTATAATACTATGTGCTCTTTCAATGAATCACATCTATCTTTGAACAGTACCAGACATAACAAAAGTCTCATGCTTATCATAGGTGCTTAATTCATGTTTAACAGAATTTAAGTAATCATTTCTGCTGCAAGTTTTCTGAATGAGATTCTTCGTTTTAAATGTACATTAGCCTGATAATGAGGACCACCAACCTGAAGTCTGACATAAACACTCAAAGAGGAAAGCAACTTTGAATGTTGGCAACACACAACCTTCCTTATGACTTTCAGAACAGACACTCAGGACATGGGCACTGTCACAAACTCCGCGTAAAAGGGCAAGTTAGGACATTTCTCTAAGCATAATTTGGCACAATTTAGTACAAGAGAGAAAAACGTTAAGAAGCTTGACCTAGCAGTCCCATTATGGGAGTTAATCCTTAGGTAATAATCAATGATATGAGCAAAAATTGACAACAATAGCATTCATGGAAATAACTGAAATTCTGACAATAGCAAATAAACTATTTTCCATTTTTGTGACAAAATATTTACTATTGAGTCATTAAAAACGATGTCTCTGAAGAACAGTTTTAGCATGAGGAAAAGAAACAGTAACACAAATTATAAACATGTTCTTTTATTTAGAAAAAGCAAGGAAGCAAATATATATATCACCGTATTACAAAATTCAATATTATATTATTTGCTTCCAGTGGTAAAGAACCCACCTGCCAATGCAGGAGACATAAGAGACGGGTTCGATCCCTGGATCAGGAAGATCCCCTGAAGGAGGGCATGACAACCCACTCCAGTATTCTTCCTAGAGAACTCCATGGACAGAGGAGCCTGGTGGGCTACTGTCCATAGGGTCTCAAAGAGTCAGACACAACTGAAGTGACTTAGCATGCACACATTCGTAAAATGGGTGTAAGTAAATCTATTAAAATATCAACTATGATTAATCCCTTGGTGTTGAAATAATGGGTTACTTTTATTATTTTTGCCCATCTATATTTTCTAAATGTTCTCCAGTTAGCATTTTCTCCCATTAGAATATTTATAATCAGATAAAGAAAATTTAACATACATATAATAACTGGTCTCTTTTCATTAAGTGTAATTTTTTTAATGTTTGGAAATACATCTAGTCATCAAAATGTCTACCACAGTGGTTGGAGCACAAAAGAAAGTCAGAATGTATTTACTGAAAAGATTACTAAGTACATGATGATGAATAAATGAATCTATCAATGAACCAACCAATCAGATATTGGAAAATATCTTTGTCCAATGCCATACAACCTAATAAGCAGTAAGAGAACTTACACCTTGACTAGGCCTTTTAATCTGCCTCCGTGATATAAATTCTAAGCTTCTCAGGTGGAGTTAGTGGTGAAGAACCTGCCTACCAGTGCAAGAAACTTAAGAGATGCAGGTTCGATCCCTGGGTTGGGAAGAATCCCCTGGAGTATTAAGTGGCAACCCACTCCAGTATTCTTGCCTGGGAAATTTTGTGGTCAGAGGAGCCTGATGGGCTACAGTCCATGAGGCTGCAGAGTCAGACACAACTGGGCAACTGAACACAAACACTGATATAAATCCTAGTCAACTGTATTCATCTCCTGGGGCTGCTATTAAAAATTACGAACTCAGTTACTTAAAACAACAAAAGTTTATTCTCTTGTCATTCTGGAGGCCATGATGCCAAAACTGAGGTGGGCAAGCTGTGTTCCTTCCAGAGATTCTGGGGTAAAAGCCCTCCTTGCCTCTTCCAGCTTCTGGTAACTCCTGGCTCTCCTTGAGATCATAATCAATCCAATATGATCTCATCTCCAGATTCTTACTTATATCTACAAAGACCCTCTTTCCAAACATTCACAAGTTCTGAAGGTTAAGACATACACACATCTCTTTTAGGGGAATCACCATTCAACACAATATATGCATGCTAAGTTGCTTCAGTTATGTCTGACTGTTTGTGACCCTATGGACTGTAGCCCACCAGGTTCCTCTGTCCATGGTATGATTCTCCAGGCAAGAATACCAGAGTGGATTACCATGCCCTCCTTCAGGGGATCTTCCTGACCCAGAGATTGAATCTGTGTCTCTTACATCTACTCCACTGGCAGGTTTCTTTACCACTAGCACCACCTAGGAAGCTCTCGACACATTATATTACTCTTCAAATGCTCCTTAGTTCCCTCCATATTCTACTTATTAAAATAGAAGCAACAGGATGCAAAGTTTATGCAGAGAAGCCATCATCACTGTAACCCTCTGACCTCAAAGAGTGGAAACGTGATTTAAAAATATCAATCACAATCTACTTGACTTTCCCTGCTTCGTTTAGGCAAATTACATTCACAGAGGGGAAACAAAAAATTCTGTTCCCATTCAGTGTCAAGACTGATCATTCATCTCTCTTAATTCTCCCATGTCACTCTCACATCCACTGAACATATAACATTCTTTTAATAACCCTAATCACTGAAATATTAGCTAAGAAATTTTCAGACCCTGCTCATGATTCCTTGGTGATGACAGAGACAGCCATAAACATGCTGCCATTTAGAAGAAATGAGAACAGGAGTCTTACTGGTGGCAGTTTCAGCCCAGTTCAGACCCAATCACAGTGGAGGCTGTGCCATCAAAGGACTTGCAAAGACTGATAATGAGATGGTTTAAAACTTTTCACCAGCACATAAAATGATTGTCTCCTCAGCAGAGAAAAAAAAAAAAAAAAACAGGCAAACCCACAGTGATGTCCGTACAAGGTTTCAAGTCCATCCGGAGGTAAGTGACCTGCCCTAAATTAAGCTGAACTGAAGCAGAGAAGCCACGTGACTGGAGTGCTGCTTCTAGTAATGGAATCTGAGAAACTGCACCCTCTGCTTAATGTGTTCCTTATCATCTAGAGGAAATCAGCAGTTTGAGCTTTAGCTGGTCAAAATCTTTGCAACAAACAGTGTTTCTAGGTTTCCATTCAAAAAGCCAGATATAGACAGGTTCATGTAAAGGTTCAATTGAGGACTAGTTAGAAAAAGGTGACCGAGGCCTTGAATGCCTTGTCTAGTGCTTTCTTCCCACACAGCCAGTGAAGAAATTCACAAGCAGTTTTTAATCAAAGTATTTGTAGGTAGCATTTTCCCTGCCTGTCCCCATATGCTCATACACTTGTGTCTGGCTGTAGAGAAACACATCCTTACCCTCAAGAGTTTACAGTCTAGGCAGGAAGAGAAATGCTAGCAAAAAAAAAAAAAGGAATATTCATAAAGGGGGCATAAACAAGTGAAAATGATGCAACAAGGAGACAAGTCAAGAAGTTTCCCTGTGCAGTCAAAGAAGATCTTAAAAAAGGGAAAACTTTGATCTAAAACTTGAAGGCTTGGCAGAATCAATGATGATAATAAGAATGTCAACATCTATTGATCACCTATCATGCATGAGGCACATTGCATGATGATCTGAACTCAGCCCCATAGCCATCCAACAGAAGGGGCTCAGGATGACCATACACTTAGAAAATGGTAGACGTTGAACCCAGATCAGTCTGACCCCTTGTTATATTCTATATTTTCAACTCTTAGGTGGCACTGCCTTTTGAAATAGAAGCTGGCAATGAGGTTTACCAATATCTATTTTTCAACTAATGGAGCAGCTCAGGTTTTGCAGGCAATTGACTAAAGAAAATGAATCCCACTCCTGGGCATGACGTTATCAGAAAGGATACTTTCACACCAGTGTTCATTCCAGCACTGTTTAGAATAGCCAAGACTTGGAAGCAACCTAAGTGTCCTCTGACAGAGGGATGCACAAAGATCATGCTGTACATGTATACAGTGGGATATCACTCATCCGTGAAAAGGAATGAAGCAGTGCCATTGGCAGCAACATGGATGGGCCTAAAGATTTTCATATTAGTGAAGTCAGTCACACAGAGAAAGAGAAACACTGTATGACATCACTTACAAGCAGAATCTAAAAGGAAATGATACAAATGAACTTACAAAACAGAAACAGACTCAGACTTAGAGAACAAACTTATGGTTGCTGAGAGGAAGGATGGGGGGCAAGGGATAGTTAGGGAGTTCAGGATGGACATGTGTGCAGTAAAGTGTTAGCTGCTTCAGTCATGTCTGACTCTTTGTGACTCCATGGACTGTAGGGACTCCAGGCTCCTCTGTCCACGGAATTCTCCAGGCAAGAATACTGGAGTGAGTAGCCATTCCCTTCTCTAAGGATCTTCCCAACCCAGGGTTCAAACCCACATCTCCTGCACTGCAGGCAGATTCTTTACCATCTGAGCCAGCTGGGCAGCCCATGGACATGCACATACTGCTATCAATATATTTTAAATGGATAATCAACAAGGACTTACTGTCTATCACAGGGAACTCTGCTCAGTGTTATGTGAAAGCCTGTATGGGAGGGGAGTTTGGGGAGAACGGATACATGTATATGTATGGCAGAGTGACTCTGCTGTGTACCTGAAACAACAAGGTTAATCGGCTATACTCTAACATAGAATAAAAAGTTTTTCCCAAAAAAATAGGAATCCCAGACAGGAGAGACTTTGTATGGACTGAATAAAGCAGGAAGGGACTGGATGCGAATTTTCAAGCACTGGATGCTGCAATCGTTTGATCACTATGCGACAACTTTGCCACCAGGAACATATGAGAAATAAGCAATCACCGTGAGTGAGCTACCCAGAAGTGTCACCAGGGGAATTTCAGTAATAAAGAGAGATGAAAACTCCTGCAAAGGGAAAGGGAAGGAAAAAATGGGGCACTAAAGATTAAAAGAAGGCTTTGAAAAGCACTGTCGATAAATATAAGCACACTGGTAGTGGTGGGGGGTGTTTAATATGTGTCATATATAGTTTATGCTTCTATATACGTAAAGACAAACATGTATGCATAAGTGGTTATGTGATGTAAACATTAAGTTAAAAAATCATATGGCACATACATATATATTTGAAATAATGTTTCAACATTTATATATTGGTGTGGTACTCCTGTGAAATCCTAAATAAAAAAATCTGTGAGAATTAATGAGATCTTAAAACAAATGTGCATGGTACCTCTGCTCCAGGAAGACAAGTACTATATAAACACCAAATATTGTAACAAGTCCTTCTCAGATGGGACTTGGGGGAGGAATGTGGCCTGGCATAAACAGAGTTCATTGCAAATTCTTTTCTTCTAGAAAAGAGAGTTTGGGGGGCTTACCTGGTGGTCCAGTGGCCAAGACTGCATTCTCAATGCAGGGTACCCACAGTTCAACTCCTGGTCAGCATGAGAGCCCCCATGCTGCAACTAAGGATCCCGTGTGCCACAGCTAAGACCTGCTGCAGCCAAATAAGTAAATGTCTTTAAAAAAGAAAAGAGAGACTCTATGGGAGGTGAGGGTGGGATGATTTGAGAGAATAGCATTGAAACATGTATATTACCATATGTGAAACAGATCGCCAGTCCAGGTTCGATGCATGAGACAGGGTGCACTGGGCTGACCCTGAGGGATGGGGTGGGGAGGGAGGGGGAAGGGGGTTCAGGATGGGGAACACATGTACATCCATGGATGACTTATGTCAATGTATGGCAAAAACCACTACAATATTGTAAAGTAGTTAGCCTCCAATTAAAATAAATGAATTTTTTAAAAAATAAAAAGAAAAGAGTTTGAGCAAGATGCTGCTGTGGTTGATTCCATTAGAAGCTCCTACTGTGAAAGTGAAGTTCATTACAAACCCAGTTCCACCGCCCTGTGGACCAGTGCAGGGGTCACAAGTCTTCCTAGGGGAGTAGGTTTCAACTCTGGGGACACATTAAAGGTTCCCAGAGCCTTTCAAAAGAGGAGGGGTGTGATCTGTAAAATTCTCCAGGGAACTCCACATAAGACTGAAGTCCTCTGACCTAGAATGCATTTACCTAGAATAATTATCCGAAACCAACAAATGAGAAAATAAGATCATAATATCCTTTAACCTTTGGGGCAGAAAATGGTTTGTTTGGACACTAAACCACCAAATTTCTCACATGGGTTACACTGACAGAGATAAAGCTCAGGGTTAGTAAGAGAAATAGCAAAGGACTACGAGACAGGATGGTGGGCTCCAGGAGAAGCCAGGAGCCCAGGGAAGGGTGCTCAGTCACTCAGTCACTTTGGGCTCTTTGTGACCCCATGGACTATAAGCAGAGACATCACTTTACCAACAAAGGTCCATCTCATCAAGGCTATGGTTTTTCCTGTGGTCATGTATGGATGTGAGAGTTGGACTCTAGAAAGAAAGCTGAGCACTGAAGAATTGATGCTTTTGAACTGTGGTGTTGGAGAAGACTCTTGAGAGTCCCTTGGACTGCAAGGAGATCCAACCAGTCCATCCTAAAGGAGACCAGTCCTGAGTGTTCATTGGAAGAACTGATTTTGAAGCTGAAACTCCAAAACTTTGGCCACCTGATGCAAAGAGCTGACTCATTTGAAAAGACCCTGATGCTGGGAAAGATTGAAGACAGGAGAAGAAGGAGACGACAGAGGATAGGATGGTTGGATGGCATAACCAAGTCAATGGAGGTGAGTTTGAGTAGATTCTGGGAGTTGGTCATGGACAGGGAGCCCTGGCGTACTGTGGTCCATGGGGTCATGAAGAGTCAGACATGACTGACTGACTGAACTGAACTGGACTATAAGCCCACTGTCCATGGTTCCTCTGTCTATGGGATTTTCCAGGCAAGAATGCTGGAGTGGATTGCCATTTCCTCTTCCAGGGGATCTTCCTGACCCAGGGATTGAACCTGTGTCTCCTGCATCTTCTGCATTAGCAGGCAGATTCTTTACCACTGAGCCGCCTGGGAAACCTTCCTTTAGGTCACTGGCTTTCAATGCTACCAGAAAAGCTGCATTCCATTTCGCATTTCCTTGCTTCTGACATTGTTCCCTGCTGTTGAATACCTACAATATTGAGTCCAGTGAAGGCAGAGCTGAGCTAAAGAGTCAATGATGCAGAACTAATAGTAAGGAACTAGGAAACCTGGGCAAAATAGCAAGGGAAAACTGTAGGGTAGTCTAGTTTGTAGTGACAGCCTACAAATTCCCTCTCTTGGCAGAATATCTCAAACTTCTCTAATAGTAAGACTCTGCTAGGATTAATTTGGCTGCATCTGGTCTTACTTGTGGCACATAGCACTTTACAAGATCTTCCATTGCAGCTCATGGACACTCTAGTTGTGGCGCATGGGCTCAGTAGTTATGGTGGCTGGGCTTAGTTGCTCAGCAGCATGTGGGATCTTACTTTTCCGACCAGAGATCAAACCTGTATCCCCTGCATTGCAAGGTGGATGCTTAATCACTGGATGACCAGGGAAGACATGGTAATTCCCAAATGACATCTCAGAGTTTCTGGATCCTAGTCTCCAAGGAAGATACCTGGAAAGCTCTATGTTCAATGAGCACCCATTTATAGTTCTTAATGCACAACTTGTCAACTTATGTCTAAGCAGCTGCATCTGACACCCAAGACAAGGACACCAAGTTGAACTGAGTGCCCAGTAAGCACTCCTCTATTTCTGAGTTGATTGGGCCTGGCACTGACACACAAAAAATAGTCCACCTATTGAGTTCTTTCCTCTAGCTTCTTCAGAAGCAGGAATCTTTAGTTGGCAATTTATGCTCAAACTTTGATTCTAAATTCCTTCCTCATTTTGAAATCCTCTAGGATTTTAAACATGTAGCAAGTCACCAGGTAATACAGCCAGGTAAGCTGATTCCAACATAAGGATTGCTTTCCTAAGGAAGCAAACAAAATTATATACTAGAATCAAGGCTTAAATTGGTGCAAAATTTCATAGGATCTCAATTTTAAATCCCCACATCTGTATTAGGGGATCTGTATCACCCCAATTAGGTATAAGAATGAGAATTGAAAAATATACTTTCAAGGTTTGATATAAGCATAGTGAATGAAGACTTCATTGCTACTTACTTTCAGGCAAACTAGCACCAAAGAGGGAGAAGGCAATGGCACCCCACTCCAGTACTCTTGCCTGGAAAATCCCATGGATGGAGGAGCCTGGTAGGCTGCAGTCTATGGGTCATCAAGAATCGGACACGACTGAGCGACTTCGCTTTCACTTTTCACTTTCATGCGTTGGAGAAGGAAATGGCAACCCACTCCAGTGTTCTTGCCCAGAGAATCTCGGGGACAGGGGAGCCTGGTGGACTTTTGTCTACAGGGTCGCACAGAGTCAGACACGACTGAAGCGACTTAGCAGCAGCAGCAGCAGCAGCACCAAATAGAGAAGATTTTAGAGTCAAATGAACACAGGTACTGACTATGGCTTGTTTCCTTCATGTATTTGAACACATACACCCTAGTCAAGATGAAATGAGAATCAGAAGAAACGCGATTTCTAGTCATCTTGCTGAATGGGCAGCAAGTTCCAAAAATGTGAACCTTCTGGGAAAATAGTAGCAATAGATCTGAACTTCAGAACACCTCCCCAAAGCAGGCACTATTAGAGGGTTCTATTACACTCACACACGACTGAGCAACTGAACTGATTGACTGACTGACTGACTAAGCCTAAGAAGGTAAAGCTAGAGCTTTCCAGATGGCTCAGTGGTAAAGAATTCGATTGCCAGTGCCAGAGATGCAGGTTTGATCCCTGCATGGAGAAGATCCCCGGGGGAGGAAATGACAACTCACTCCAGTTTTCTTGCCTAGATAATCCCATGGAGCCCGGTGGGCTACAGTCCGTGGGCCAGCAAAGAGTCAGACCTGACTGAGGGACTGAACACGCATGCATGTAAGAAGGTAAAGCTGCATGCCAAAATAAACAAATAAGACTCAGAAAGCTTTATTAAACTTTTAAGGCAAGGAGGAAAAAAGTTATAAGCTCATGGCCAACTGTTCTGTAACACATAATTAATTCATACAGATTTTGGCTGAACAGTGCTCAGCGGTACCCCGAGATGTCTACTTGCCTCTAGCACAAATCAACTGCAATTTCCCATCTATTTTCTCATCAACTTCACTTTCCTTATAATATCTACCCTACATATGATATCTGCTATCAACCTAAAAACTCTCCTACAGTTTGCAACCTAGGATAGTCAATCTATAACAGGAATGTAGTGCTAACATGCCCTTACGTGGACTCTTCAACCTCTTTCTGTTCAATGTTTTCATTTCTTGAGAGAGACAATGAGACTGTGGCTCATGTAAAATTATGGGGAAAATAGGACTCTGATGCACATGAATAGTGCAGCACTGGCAAATAAGTGCAGCTTATTACCATACAGAATAATATGGGTATTACATCCCTAGAGAAGAGAATGGCAACCCATCCCAGTATTCTTGCCTAGAGATTCCCATGGACAGAGCAGCCTGGTGGGCTACACTCCAAGTGGTCACAAAGAGTCAGAGACAACTGAGCGACATATATATAAAGGTAATTATAGTTATTTTTTATTTTGTCATCTTCAAGTTTCACTTTTTTTTTAAAAAGAAATCCCTCCTTTAAATGTTAAGAGAAAACTGACTTGATCTTCATGTTTCTTCAAGTTGGTATCTAGTCATACTAGTTTACCTGACCTGGTTTCAGCCAGGCTGTTGAGCCTTCTTGCTGGATTGATTTAACTCCCCACCTCCAACCGTGGGGCAGGGTTGGGGGGCGGGGGGTTCTTTCTCTCTTTTTTTTTTTTTTGGCTGCACCCCATGGCATGTGGGATCTTAGTTCCCTACTGCTGCTGCTGCTGCTGCGGCTACTAAGTCACTTCAGTCATGTCTGACTCTGTGCGACCCCATAGATGACAGCCCACCAGGCTCCCCTGTCCCTGGGATTCTCCTTGACCAGGGATCAAACCTGTACCCCTGCAATAGAAACACAGACTCTTAACCACTGGACCACGAGGGAAGTCCTGAACTCACTTTTTAAAGTGGTAAAGAAGGAGGCAGACGACCTGCTTTCCAACAAGAAAAACAGTACTATTTTGTTCTGCTATTCACCAACCACTCTTTCCACTTTTATTCCCTTAGTGTTCCCTTTACACGAGACTACTCATGCGACTGAAGGCACTGCAAATGGACAGAGACCAAGGATCCTACATGGAAGAATCTGAGATTCCTTCTCATCTCAGGCTCAGAAAATCTCAGAGGAATTAGGAGAGCAGACGAGTGTGGTATGTGTTTCTAACATCCATTTTCTACTCTACTGGCAGAAAATAAATTTTTATTTTGAACTCAATGAAAGATGATGACTTATATAATCCTTTACACCCTTTAAGCCAATGATCCTCCATAATCCTGGACAATATGACTACCAGGCAGATGTATCCTGCAAGTGGTCCCCAAAAGACTAATATTGTTTAGTTTCAAAACTGGTCTCCAGTCTTTAAGATATGAAGTTTGAAGCATAGTAGAGATGCTTTCCCTTAGACATGATACCCTAATCATACAGTCCTGATTCTACAATTCCCCTGAATGAGTTTAGACAGATCTTTATAATGATCCCTTTTATGCTGAGTATGCCTCGGATGCACTGTCCTCTTCAGAAAGCAAAGATGTCAGCTATTGGAATTGCTCCCAGAGAATCTTAAGTAAGGCATATGTGCATGCACAGGCATGTCCGACTGTTTGTGACCCCCAGGGACTGTAACCGCCAGGCTCCTCTGTCCATGTAATTTTCCAGGCAAGAATACTGAATGGATTGTTGTTTCCTTCCAGAGGATCTTCCCGACCCAGGAGTCGAACCCACGGATCTTGCATCTCCTGCATTAGCAGGTGGATCCCCTACCAGTGCACCACCTGGGAGGCCTCTTAGGTAAGGAAATGGCCACGAACCTATTGAGTAAGCCTCTTCTTCATCTGATGGAATCAAAAAACTTCATGTGCCAAGGATAGCCCCATTGCAAATAAAAAGCTCTCCATGTACATCCACAAAAGATCAAAGTTTGTTGCATATCTAACAAAGCAAGTGATTGCTCTGGTTTCTAGCCTTTAAGGAAGAAATTATTGCTTTTGTTTGTTTTTGGCCTCACAGCATGGTGTGTGTGATCCAAGTTCCCCAATCAGGAATCAAACCCACGCCTCCTTCAGTGGAAGTGAGGAGTCCTAACTATTGGAACACCAGGAAAGTCCCAGAAGGTACTTTCATAATGGAAAAAAATAGCAAAGTATATTTATTTAAGTAAAAATAAATAATGAAAAATAGACGGACTTTTCATTCTGTCCCTTTGCACAGCATTCCAGGGTGGGGGGAAGTAATTTTTTTCTAGGTTCCATGATGACAGGGATTCTGTCCATTTAGTTTGCTAACTTGTTCAGTAGCTCAGTCATGTCTGACTCACTGCAACCCCATAGACTGCAATACTCTACACTTTCCTATCCTTCAATATCTCACAGAGTTTGCTCAAATTTATATTCATCAATATTAGATATGTGTAGCGATGTTTCAGAATGTTTATGCACTAGTTCAGACAACTTTCCCTGTTACTTATTCTTGATAAGTGAAAATTGCAGGGAAATAAAATTACATATCAAAACATGGAAAAGAATTCATATTCATTGAGCTGGTTTTGCTATCTAACCATCTCATCCTCTGCCACCCTCTTCTCTTTTTGCTTTCAATTTTTCCCATCATCAGGGTCTCGTCCAATGAGTCAGTTCTTTACATCATCTGGCCAAAGTATTGAAGCTTTGGCTTCAGTATTGTAGCATTAGTTTATAACATGCCCTGTTCTGTCCTTCTCTCTCTCATATGAATATATAAGTGTATGTGAATATACATATATTGTCTATTCTTTACTGATTCATTAAATCAGAAAAGAATAGCAATAAATACGTCAGTCTCCAGAGCTCAGGGATGTTTGAGATGTTCAAATGTTGGCCATACCACCTCAGCCAACAAAATAGCAAAGGTTCTAAAGCCTGAACTTGAAACCATTTCAGATAGACTCTGTTTTATAAAACCAATCAGATAAAACTGACATCCATTTAATAAAGCGACTACTTTCTTAAACTGAAGCATCAATACTGTCATGAAACAGATTAAATTTTATTTGCTCTAGAGGCATGGTTAATCAGAGTTCCCTCCTGAAATATCTTAAGTTGTGGCTTTAACCAGAACTTCTCTGAATTTATTCTGATCTAGGACTCTTGTCCCACCTGAGATTCAGCCTGTAGACATGGATGGCAAACTGAAGAATAAACCACTCAGGTTTTATGAGGGCTTCTCCTCTGAATACCACACTGGTCAGAGTCTCTCCTTGTTCGTTGCTCTGTAAGGCATCATCACCACCATCTACCATGCCCAGCCCTGTACCGTCTTTGGGAAGAATGTTAATGAACATCTGGACATGAGTCCTTTCCTCATTCACTGCACAGTCAAAATCCAACCGTCCCAGGCTGGACCTGGCCCAAAATATTTTTAATAGCAAGATAAAAAGACATTATAGATGAAACAAGCAGGCCAGCTTTATGGGGAAGTTAGCCTTTTGTTAAGTTTTTGAACTTAAGAGGATATTATCCTGATAAATGTGTCATGAATTACTAATGTTGAATTTATCCAATTCAGGTTGGCAATCACGAAAGTCAAACCATGCCACTGTTTTGTCTGCCTGCTTGTTTTTGTTGTTGTTTAAATCTGGAATATCAGCTTTCATCTTGGATAAGAAAAAGGTGACATTACAAACAGAAAAAAAATGCAAATTCACAGAAAAAAATTGCACAACTTGCAGTCTGTCAATCTAGTAGTCAACTGACATGAATGACAATGATGGGAGAATATCTGTGAATGAACATTACTTGTCAGAAATATTTCAAGGGAAAATGCCAAGAACCATTGATTCAGATATGATGGATAGACAGATGGATGAGAGTATAAGGTAATAAACATGAGCTATCCATACAGACTATTTGGATTTAAATCCTAACTTTGCCACTGACTATCTCTGTGACTGAGGAAATCTGCACGATCCTCAGTCTTCTCTGTAAAATGAAGACAATGATGATGGTTCTATCTACCCCACAGAGTTCTGGTGAGAACTGAAGATTAAATGTGTTGTACAGCACTTAAAATAACATGTGGTAACTTGTAAGCCCTCAAAAGCTGTTAGCTTTTCTAGTGATAGTTAAAAAGCAAGCCACATTTTACATAAAATCATGTTTCTTATTTCTTATATTTCTATAAAGCTTTAGAGTTTTCTATAAATAGTTCACATATTTTAAATCATCTGATCATTAGTACAGGCACATGACTTAGATGTAAGACATAGTTATAATAACAATTTGAGCATATGAGCAACCAACTGGGAGTTAATACACTTTGTATTAACTCAAATTAATTTAATGAAAAAACAAATACTACAGATCAGGACTCAAAAGTTGGCTTTGCCAATTAATTAACTCAGAGATTTTGGAAAAGTCACTTAACCTATCTAACCTCAGTTTCCTTATCTATAGAATATGATAAAATGATGACATATTTATAACATTGCTATAAGGTTTGTCCTGTTGTTCAATATTTATGGTGTGCTTCTTATGCACCAGGCACTTTGCTAAAAATTGATATGATGAAGTAAAGCATTGCAAATTCCAGGCATTTCAAGCAATTGATACATTTTAATCACATTCATTGTTTTTTATCATTGGTTGCTGTCCCAGAGATTTCATAGGAAGAGGACAGCATAACCAGATATTGAACTCAGAATTTGTTTTTTTATTCATATAAGGACTTAACAAAGTTTTCTAAAGGTCTCCTAATGGATAAATGGTCACTAGAGTTTCAGGGAGGCAAGAGTTTTTTCTGGACAGAGCATCTGGCAGGTGAAGGATGTGGATGAGTACAGACTTTAAACATGAGCTCATTTGTTTTCATTTGTTTTGTTTTTACTTTAACTCAACAAGAAGCACCATTTGAAGGGAACAGTTTGATGCATTTTCACAAGTGTGTATACCCACATAATCACCACTTCAGTCAAGATATAGAACATTTTCATCACCTAAAAGATTCCCTCATGCCTGCTTGCTGTCAATACCTCCACCACTGTCCCCAGGCAACTATCAATCTACTTTCTTTCACTTTAAATTAGTTTTGCCTGTTCAATAATTTCATAAAATAGAATCACACAGTATGCAGTCTTCCTGTGTCTGAATTCCTTCACTAAGAATATTTTCGAGATTCATCCATATTACAGCACATATCAGATTTTTTTTCCCTTTGTGTTGACTAATAGCCCATTGTATGACTATGCCTTCGTTTCCTTTTCTATTCATCTGTTGATAAACATTTGGATGATTATCAGTTTGGGGCAATTATGACTAGAACTGCTGTGAGCAATCGCTTTCATATGTGTTTTCATTTCTCTGGGGTAAATACCTAGGAATGGGATTCTTGAATCATAGAAGTGTGTGTTTGTGTGTGTGTTTAATTTAAAGAAAGTTCAAAAATGTCTTCAAAAGTGGCACTCCCACCAGATGCACAGCAGAATCCAAATTGCTCCACATTCTTGCCCACTCTTGGGTTCACTTTATTTTACTTTTTAAGTGTATTATTGCAGTAGAATTGAGTTATAATGTTGTGTTAGTTTCCGCGGTACAATGAAGTGATTCAACTATGTGTATACATACATCCCCACCTTCTTGAGCCACGCTCCCACGTGCCGGCCCCGTCCATCTAGCTCACCACAGAGCACCGTGCTGTGCTCCCTGCGCTGTCCAGCAGGCCTCCCCTAGCTGTCTATTTCACTCGTGGCAGTGTATACATGTCAGTCCCACTCTCCCTCCCCTCCTCCATGTCCACAGGGACGTTCTCTGTGTCTGTGTCTCTATCCTGCCCTGCAAATAGGTTCATCTGTACCATCTTTTCTGGATTCCATATATAGGCATTAATACATGACATTGCTTTTTCTCTTTCGGACTTACTTCACTCTGTATGACAGACTGTGACTCCATCCACATCACTACAAATGACCCAATTTCATTCTGTCTTATGGCTGAATAATATTCCATTGTGTATATGTACCACATCTTCTTTAACTATTCATCTGTCAATGGATGTTTAGCTTCCTTCCGTATCTTTTACAAAAGAGGCAAGAATAAACAATGAAGAATATATGATGGGTTTACTTTCCTTTAATATGTTTTTTTGTTTACTGAATGATAATTGATTTAGAGAATTTTGCTGTTTTCTGTCAAACCGCAACATGAATCAGCCATAGGTATACCTGTATCTCCTCCCTTTTGAACCTGACTCCCATCTCCTTCCCCATCCCACCCCTCTAGGTTGATACAGAGCCCCTATTTGAGTTTCCTGAGCCATACAGCAAATTCCCATTAGCTCTCTATTCTACATGTGGTAATGTAAGTTTCCATGTTACTCTCTCCATACATCTCATCCTCTCCTCCCCTTTCCCCATGTCCATAAGTCTGTTCTCTTTGTCTGTTCCTCCATTGCCACCCTGTAAATAAATTCTTCAGTGCCATTTTTGTAGATTCTGTATATGTATGTTAGAATATGGTATTTATTTTTCTCTTTCTGACTTACTTTACTCTCTATAATAGGTTCTAAGTTCATCCACCTCATTAGAATCGACTCAAATGCATTCCTTTTTATGGCTGAGTAATATTCATAGTGTATATGTACCACTACTTCTTTATCCATTCATGTATTGATGGACATCTAGGTTGCCTCCATGTTCTAACTATTGTGAATAGTGCTGCAATGAACAATGGTATACATATTTAATTTCCAAAATATACAAGCAGCTCATACAACTCAATAACAGAAAAATAGACAATTCAATCAAAGGTGGAAAAAAGACCTAAACAGAGTTTTCTCCAAAGAAGACATATTGATGGCTAACAAACAGATGAAAAGATGCTCAGTATCACTCATTATTAGAGAAATGCAAATCAAAACCACAACGATATATCACCTCACACTGGTCATAATGGCTATCATCGAAAAGTCTACAAACAATAAATGCTGGAGAGGGTATGGAGAAAAGGGAGCGCTCTTGCACCGTTGGTGGGTATGTAAATTGATATAGCCACTATGGAAGACAGTATGGAGATTCCTTAAAAATCTAGGAATAAAACCACCATATGACCCAGAAATCCCACTCTAGGCATATACCC
Organism: Madoqua kirkii; assembly: GCA_006408675.1. Classification (NCBI taxonomy): domain Eukaryota; kingdom Metazoa; phylum Chordata; class Mammalia; order Artiodactyla; family Bovidae; genus Madoqua; species Madoqua kirkii. The sequence goes on along the minus strand of SJYC01093587.1, from coordinate 25,049 downwards.
TAAGGAAACCAAAACTGAAAGTGGGTTGACTTTTAATGGGCAGAACTGTTGGTGAAAAGCCGAAGGGATTTCCGTGGGTACATACAATGGACTCTCAAAAGCCCCCAGAATCCCTTTTCTATGTGCACCTATAAGGGAACTTTTCTAAGGTCTTCCCCATCAGCTCACAAATCCCAGAAACCTTTCAGCACTAAGTAAAGAAAGCAAGCAAATGGCACATAGATGGGAGGGAGAAACTGAGGACAAGAATATTGAAAAATAGACTATCCTATAAAGGGACAAGTTGCAGCTACCATGGACCCATGTGAAGTAGAGGGTGGAAAGCAAAGCTCTGCAACATTTCACAATTATTTTCATTAAATGTTTATTCACAAAACAATAAGATGCCAAAAAAAAAATCCTAAATAAGAGATCTTTTTCCAGTGGATTCCATGGAGAGGTTTTTGTTACCGTTATGATTAGGTTTTGCTCAGACATCGAGGACTTGGCTGTAGCCGACAAGGGCTCTTCATTGCTTGCCACTAAGAATGTAAACACTGAAATCGGTTATTTTAGGGTCAGGCACTGGAAAAGATTCTAATAAAATAAATTGACCAGCTTCCCACGGATGAGAAAACTCTAAAACCTGATGGCTTTTTGCTGGTAACTGCAGCTGTAAATTCAGGCAATCCAGGATAAATGTCGGCCTCCTTTCTGGGATAAAATGCCTCTATCAAGCTACCAAAATATCATTAAGAGAGGTATGGAATTGCTGCAGGGAGAAGCATGCAGGCCTTCTCCTCTCCTCTCCTGATCTCCTTAAAGCAATGTCAGACATGATGGATTTTGTATTATTAATACCATTGTGCCCACATCGGATTTGAAGATGCAGGGACATGCATCTATATTTAATTTAGGTGTCTGTCTGTTGATGTGGAAAGGGGGATATGAACGGCCAGTGGGAACGGTTCCCTTTATTCAATCATCCCGAACACAGTCATTTTACACGCTTTGTGCTCCTTTACGTCTTTTCGTGTCTTTAGCACATATTCATTTATTTAACACATTGTCATTGTGCCTAGGTGCCCTTCCAGAAGCTGGAGACAGAAAGAAAACAAGACAAAGTTTCCATACTCATGGAATAATCATATACTTGGGAAGACATGTAATGAACACACCATTGAACATGTCGAAACTATTAAAAAGGACAAGAGAGGGACTTCCCTGGTGATCCAATGCAGGCGGTTTGGGTTCCATCCTTTGTTGGGGACCTAAGATCCCATATGCTTTGGGGCCAAAACTCCAAAACATAAAAAAAGAAGCAATATTACAGCAAATTCAGTAGACACTTTAAAAATGGCCCACACCAAAAAAATCTTCAAAAAAATAAGAAAAGATGGGTAAGGCAGATGGAAAGTGCCTTGAGGAGCATGCTTCATGATAGCTATTGGTCAGGGAAACTCTCTCCATTAATAGGACATCTAAGTAGAAACACGTGAGCAGAGGAAGTCATGTCAACATTAGGGAAGTGACATTCCAGGCAGAGGCAACAGCCAGGCAACATGGTCAGCCCAGAGCCCTGTAAGACTTTTAGTGCAATAGGTGTATAGAGTGGGATAGAGAGTAAGAGAGAATCTCAGGAATGACAGGAAATGAGTCTGTAGATGATGCTCACATGACTCTTAAGAAGTCTGATGAATCTATATGAGGCCTTCAGAAAAGCTACCCTGGCTGAGACAGGGTGCCTCCATCAGTAGACACAGGCCACCTGCAAGATGAAAGAGTGAATTCACTGAGAGTCTAGCTCAGGTGTGTGCACGCCAAGTCGCTTCATTCATTTCAGTCCTTATGACACTGTGGACTTTAGCCCCCCCAGACCCCTCTCTCTGAGGGGATTCTCCAGGCAAGAATACTGTGGTTGGTTGCCATGCCCTCCTCCAGAGAATCTTCCTGACCCAGGGATGGAAACCACGCCTACTGTGTCTTCTGTACTGCAGGTGGATTCTTTACCACTGATCCGCCAAGGAAGCCCCCAATAGTGAGAGATTTCTAAATAATAAAATCATAAATATCAGTAGGACACAGATTTTGTAGGGCCTTGGATGGCAGGGAGAGGAGTTCAAATTTTATAAAATGAGGATCAGAAGTCACTGAAAGTTTTGATATATGGTATAAGTGTTTAATCTTATACACATATCCAAAACATATTAAAATTGGGAGAAAGAAGAAGTAGTTACCAGGCTATAGGAGAAAAGAGACCAAAGCATAGGGACAATGGGAGACAGGAAAGACATCAAGAAGGTAATTCTTGGGAAACTTCCCAGGTGGTCCAGTGAGTTAAGAATCTGATCTTCCAGTGCTAGGGGCATGGATTTGATCCTTGATGGAAGAACTATAATCACACACACCACATGCCAGGGTGTGGCCAGAAAAGAAGGCAATTCTTGGTAAATAATGGAAGGTTAAGCGGAGACGTGAATTATTTAGCTTCTACTAATGCATCTACTAAGGACAGAACTGGTATGGACCTAACAGAAGCAGAAGCTATTAAGAAGATGTGGCAAGAATACACACAAGAACTATACAAAAAAGACCTTCATGACCCAGATAAGCATGATGGTGTGATCACTCACTTAGAGCCAGACATCTTGGAGTGTGAAGTCAAGTGGGTGAAGACATCCTGAGAAGTCTCTATGCAGATAAAGAAGCAACAGTTAGAACTGGACATGGAAAAACAAACTGGTTCAAAATTGGGAATGAAGTACATCAAGGCTGTATACTGTCACCCTGCTTATTTAACTTATATGCAGAGTACATCATGCAAAATGCTGGACTGGGTGAAGCAATAGCTGGAGTCAAGATTGCCAGGAGAAATATCAGTAACCTCAGATATGCAGATGGCATCACCCTTATGGCAGAAAGAGAACTAAAGAGCCTCTTGATGAAAGAGGAGAGTGAAAAAGGTAGCTTAAAACTCAACATTTAGAAAACTAAGATCATAGCATCTGGTCCCATCACTTCATGTCAAATAGATGGGGAAACAATGGAAACAGTGACAGATTTTATTTTCTTGGGCTCCAAAATCACTGCAGATGGTAAGTACAGCCATGAAATTAAAAGACGCTTGCTCCTTGGAAGAAAAGCTATGACCAACCTAGACAGCATGTTAAAAAGCAAAGACATTAATTTGCCAACAGAGGTCCATCTAGTCCAGGCTATGGTTTTTCCAGTGGTCATGTATGAATGTGAGAGGTGGACCATAAAGAAAGCTGAGTGATAAAGATTTGATGCTGTTGAACTGTGGTGTTGGAGAAGACTCTTCAGTGCCCCTTGGACTACAAGGAGATCAAACCAGTCATTCCTAAAGGAAATCAGTCCTGAATATTCATTGGAAGGACTAATGCTGAAGCTGAAACTCCAATACTTTGGCCACCTGATGGAAGAACTGACTCACTGGAAAAGACCCTAATGATGGGAAAGACTGAAGGCAGGAAGAGAAGAAGATGACAGAGGATTAGATGGTTGGATGACATCACTGGCTCAATAGACATGAGTTTGAACAAGCTCTGGGAACTGGTGATAGACAGGCAGGGAAGCCTGGCATCTTGCAGTCCATGGTATTGCAAAGAGTCGGACACAACTCAGCAACTGAACTGAACTGAATGCATCTGGATCCTCCTTTGGAGGAATTAAGTCTACTGCTTGGTGTGAAATCTTAATACAATTCTTAAACTTCCAAGTTCCTTCCTGGCCAAAGGTCGACATAACCACATTTGTGACCAAGGATTAACTAATTAAGGGTTCAAAAATCTAGAAGACTGTTTTTCAAGGGATTTTGGCAAAAGGAAAGTCTAACACAATTTCAATCCAACAACTAATTTGTAAAAGCAAGACTATGAAAAAGTGCTGAGAAAGTCAAACATCCCAAAACTTTAATGGGTAGGAAAGAAAGCATTCAACCAGTTGATTTATAATAGAAACACAATCTCAAAAGAAGTAAAATATTCAGTGATGAGTCTCTACATGTTCAATCACTAATAGCTGTGAATACTTCTGTGCATACATATACATGTCTGTAAATATTTTCAAAGAAATGATAGCTATTTATTAAAACATATCCTAAAAGGTCTTGTGACATTCTGACATGTCTCAGGTGAAAAATATCAATTTGAGTTTACAAATATTTGGGATATAAAGAAGATAAAGCAATAAGAATATCTATTAATCAATAACAAAGCTAACTAAATTATTAAGCATAATAGCTACTATTTAAAGCATATCCCATGTTCAGGTATGAGCTGGAAAACTGTGCACAGTATTTTCTTTAAACCTAAACTGTGAAGTGGGCATTGTCTTCATTTTATAGATGAGGATCAAAGACATGCTATAACATTCCCAAAGTCAAGTCAGTGCAAAGCTGAACCGATTCTTTAGCTGCGTTGCACAGCATGTGGGATCTTAATTCTCTGACCAGGGACTGGACCTATGCGGCCTGCATTGGAAGCACAGAGTCAACCACTGGAGCACCAAGGAAGTCCCAGCAGAACTAAAATTTGAACTCAACTGTCCCTAACCCAAAACTATCATTTTGAGTCTATTCTAATACAACTGTAATCAAAAAGTTAACTTTTGAATAAGCAAGGAGTCATCCTCCAGTCTTAATAGACAGAGCACAATAATGTCTAAAATTAATGTCAATTTAATCTAGGAGACAGGAAACATGTTTCCCCAACATTTCATTCCAGAGCAAATGACCAAAAAAAAAAAAAAAAAAACCCTGTTCAATTTTTCAAAGATTTCTTGCCTCAAATTTGTGATTTCACTGTATAGACATGCAAGGAGCATTGTAAAAATACACATCACCCAACCCCATCCTTAGACATTCAAATGAGCTGGGTCTGGGGTAGGGATTTAACAAAGAGGAAGAATTATGGAGTTATGAAACAAACCAGGAAGAGTTTCCTGAGCAAAGATGATCACTGTTGATTTAGACAACAGTCAAATCCAGCATGAAAACAGGCCCCAGCTATCAAGGGGTGGCTGGACCGAGTAGCTATCCTGCCACAATCCATTTGTGGAGCCTTGGAGAAAAACTGACTTTGATCAGACTGACGTTCATGGAGTCAGAGGTGTGCTAAGGATCAATGGCCACAGGATCTGTGAGCTGCTGGAGTAAGCTGGCATGGAGGGTCACAGGTAGGTGAGGAAAAGTATGCCAAGTTTCCCTCTGGATAGTTTTTGCTTGTTTGTTTGTGTTCTGGAATAGGCCAGTGGAACCGAAAGGGAGTTATTTGCAGTTTAGAATTCTGCAAGTGAAGCCATCAGTGTCCCTGACCACGCAGCAGACCAAAGGATGGCTCTCCCGGGTGTGAGGACCAGGCATGTTTTTACAGCATCCTGGAATCTGCCTCCCTGATGTTCAGGGGGCTGCCCTAGCTGGATGAACGGCATAGCCACTCTGCCTGCTCTGAGCTGAGGTCTCCCACATTACTCCAGACTCTGAACAGACATCTCATATTAAGCACTATACCAAGTATTCATTATTTACTCCTTGCATGGTGGATAAGTGGCTGAGATAAACACATAGAGGGAAATCTGAGTATGAGTAACAGGAAAAGGGGAAATTGATATTTAGATTATAACTGATTTATTCACTATATTGATCATCAGAATTGAGTGGATAAACTTTTTAAATTTTAGATTTATTTATGGGCCTTATCTAAAGACTTCCAAAGGAGAATCTCATTCTGAAGTCTGGGAAATGCATTTTGAAAGACCTCCTCCTCTGACCCGAGGTGAGGGGGATCAAAGCTTCTGATTCCTGTTTGTGCCTTTCTTTACATCTATCACACAGGAAAGTAATGCAGATACATATTAAAAAGTTATGAAGCAATATTAAAGGAAATATGAATATCAAGGAAAGTGACTCTGTAAATATGAAAGTGTAAATATTCTCAGTAAGCATTTCTACCTCCAATCTCATCTAAAACAAAAGCAAATGAGCCCCTGGGGGTGTCTGGTTCTGGTCTATCAGAATCACTAAAACAGATTTATTCTTTTAGATAACATGATGAGCGGTTACATCTTTGAAGGGAGCGAGAAATTCATTTCTTCTCCTGGGTGCCCCTGGACTCATCCTGGAAAAGTTGCGTTCATAACATAACAAAGAGAAATCCTAAACAAACGGAGGAAGTTTTCTCTCCCCGGACACAAAACAATCAAAAAAGTTTGCATCCAGATAGGAAAGATAGACATTTACATGACTATGATAGGATGAAAGGCGAAGAAATCCAAAACAAAAGATCCCTCCTGGCACAAAACCTGCTCTCACACAGGAGGCTTCAGCGTGTTCGCTTGGACATTCAAATACAGTTTGTCATGGCAATGAAGTCGCAGAATGCCCAGTTCAGCCTGTCTGTCCCCAGAGAGACCTGACGCACCTCCAGGGCGGTGCGTCTGGAGAATGAAAGGAGAACAGCAGGGCAGCCCAGCTCCAATCCCTCACCTGCCTGTGTGATGGTTTAATACACTGAACCCTCAACTACATTATTTTAAAAATAAAATCAAGGGAAAGGAGGTGAAAAGGTCCAGGAGAGTGGTGGGTTGCTGGAGAGACTCCCTGGCTTGTTCGTCTTCCTGCCTCACTTTTGCTCTCTCAAGGGTAGGGCCTCCTTTCCTATCTTCTCCCAGCTATGTCAAGTCTTGCTTCCTCCTAACTCACCCACCTCTCAGCCCCCTCCCCAGTAGTGCTCCCCCCTACACACACCATCCAAGAGTCCCAAGGAAGCCGGCATGATGGATAACAGATGTTCTTTGACATATTGTGTCATTTATCACACAACAGCCTCAATCCCGCCAACAGGGCCTTTCCCATATGTCACTGTCGGCTCTTGAGCAGCCCCAATGCGTCAAGAAGAAATGGTTTAATACAATGTGCTGTAATGCCTGAGTCACAGCTCAGTGGAGGGCTTTGGGATGCGGAGGTCCTTTTCCTTTCCAGCTTATTTATTTGTATCAACTGGCACCTGTTCCTGATAAACGGATGAGTGGACTCAACTGAGACCAAGTGGAGGGGGAAACTGACCACCAAATTATGTGCCAGGTTGGCAGGAAAAGGGAGATCAGTCTAGAGCAGGAAGCAGAAAATGAACCCTGCAGTCTATCCCCACGCCCCTTGTAAGGCTCTTGCTTCTTTCTGTGGAGCGGTTTGTCTGCCATGCTTGATGAGGAGCTTGCAGTGGTGAAAGTAAAAGTCCCTCAGTGGTGCCTGACTTTGTGGACAGTCCATGAAATTCTCCAGGCCAGAATACTGGAGTGATAGCCATTCCCTTCTCCAGGGGATCTTCCCAACCCAAGGATCGAACCCAGGTCTCCTGCATTGCAGGTGAATTCTTTACCAGCTGAGCCACAAGGGAAGCCCAAGAACACTGGAGTGGGTAGCCTATTCCTTCTCCAGCAGATCTTCCTGACCCAGGAATTCAACCGGGGTCTCCTGCATTGCAGGCGGATTCTTTACCAACTGAGATACCAGGGAAGCCTGCTTGTGGTGGTAAAGATCTATAAATCCAAACTGGCACAGGAGTGCCCTACTGTGTCCATGAAGGGAAGAGATTTCATTGCCTCAGCAAGAAGGGAAGTTTCCCTGACCAAGCTTCCACTTATAGATGCTCCTCGTTTGACTGAAGCCAAGGTTGGAAAGACTGATGCTGAACCTGAAGCTCCAATACTTTGGCCACCTGATGCGAAGGGTAGACTCATTGGAAAAGACTCTGATGCTCTGAAAGATTGAGGGAAGGAGGCAAAGGGGAGACAGGGGATGAGATGGTTGGACGGCATCATCGACTCAAAGGACAAGAGTTTGAGCAAACTCTGGGAGATAGTGAAGGACAGGGAAGCCTGGCGTGCTGTAGGCCACGGGGGTCACAAAGAGTTGGACATGGATACGACTGAATGACAACAAAGAGTCACGAGGCATTTCCTGTTATAACCCATTCATCTCAGAAGTATTGCCGTGTTCACACACTTCATGGACTTCTTTCTCTCCAGATCCCCCTGGTGGACTTGCTACTCTCTGGACGTGCCAGGGGTCACATGTTACCAGAGTGACGGGCTTGAAATCAGGAGGAGCACCAGTGTGACTATTCTTCATCTCTCAGGTTTGGTTCACACCCACTTCTCTGGGAAGCAGAAAGGATGCTACTCGCAATAACACACACAGAGCAGAGTCACAAACCTGTTCACCCTTCAGCTCAGACATTGCTCCTAAGAAGATATCTGCCCCCCTTCTACTCCCCACCATCCCATTGGATAAGGAAAATCTTAAATTTTCATGTTGGGTGGGGTATCTTAAATTTGTCTCATTTAAAATTTTTTTAGGGGTTGGTTACAAATAACTCTGTTGGGGGAAAAGCTCAGTTAATTCAGAATTTAACTCTCCATTAGAGCTCTTTCCCCCTGTCTCTCCTTGCCCCAACATGACAGCTGGTTATAGAAAGATCCTATAGGTGGCTCAGATGGTAAAGAATCTGCCTTCTATGTGGGATACCCAGTTTCGATCCCTGGGTTGGGAAGATCCCCTGGAGAAGGGAATGACTACCCACTCCAGTATTCTTGCCTGGGAAACCTCATGGACAGAGGAACCTGGCTGCAGTCCATGGGGCCGCAAAGAGCCAAGCACGACTGAGCAACTCTCTCTTCCATTTTCATGAAGGTATGGGCAGCAAGTGCTCTTTCATCTCGTTTCAGTCCTTGGGCTTCAGAGGACTGGCTTGGTCCACAGGCTGTTTGTACGTATTATATTAAAGCACAGTGGCTCTGTTGCTGGCCCAGTCTGCTCCTGCCTATTCAATGATGGATCGTTTTTCTTTTTCTTGACCTAACCACATGCTTTTAATCCAGCTGAGTATCACACACTGTATAACCGGTGTCCAATTAAAACCAGGCACAGCCTCCTGGCTTCATGCAAACAGTTGTCTTAAAGCAAGTTTTGCTCCCTCCTTTGTTCCCTTCTCAGGTCCTAAGGCTACTAGAATGTTCCAAGCCTCATCTGTCATGTTATCATCTGCCCCTGCTCCTAGAAATTTCAATGTTTTCCTTCTGATGCTCAGAGCTCTTCAGAACATGACTTGAGCATTTGCTTAACCTCTTCTCCTGACCTCTCCAAGAACTGATCTCAGCACTGCCTGCTGGGCATGTCTCTCCACAGGCAGAAGAGGCTGGCTTGAGCCCCTGCCAATTCCACCATGATTAACTTCAACTCAGAGTGCTGACCCTTTGGTTAGCCAACTGCCATGTTTATATCCTGGGGAAGGGGAGCTGCCTGATCTCTCCCAATGACAGAGACACAGTGCCCTTCTGACAAGTGTACACCCTGCAATTTAGTCATTTAGTGACTTCAGGGGTTACGCTGGGGCCTTGGCATGGGCCTATTGGCATAGGTACCTGGAGAGTCTCCTAAAACCAAAGATATATTATTGGCACAACTACCCTCTTATCATCTTTTCTGGTTCTCAAAAGTCATTAATTAAACAGAATTAGCCAGAGTCTACTCTATGTGCTCATCTCTGCTCCAAAGGCCATAACCTTAGTTGAGCAGGAATCAGAGAGAGTCGTTGAAATTATTTTTCCCTTTAGTGGCTCAGACTGTAAAGAACTTGCCTGAAGTGTGGGAGACCCAGGTTCGATCCCTGGGTCAGGAAGATTCCCTGGGGACAGGAATGGCAACCCACTCCAGTATTCTTGCCTGGAAAATTCCAGGGACAGAGGTGTGTGGTGGGCTAGAGTCCATAGGGTCACAAGGAGTTGGGTATGACTGAACAACTTTCACTTCTGTAGTATAAGATGTTGAAGATTTTAGTTCCAAAGACAAAATACTAGATCAATATGAAAAAAGTCAGATTTTTGACTTCAGAAGTTTAAAGGATTGATGATCAGTGATATCCATATTCAAATATCCCAATTACCTATATAAACATGCATCAGTCTCACATGACACAGGGCCATACTGATAGCCCTTCACAAAACAAGTCCATGCCAGCAAGCCTCCATCTGCTGGACTTGAGCGCATCCAGCAAGCCTCCATCTGCTGGACTTGAGCGCATCCAGCAAGCCTCCATCTGCTGGACTTGAGCACAGCATCTTTCTTGAGTTCATGTAGTCAGATGGTTGCTGGCCGTGGTCATCAACTACACCTCTAATTGAAAAAGTTAGGGCTTTACTTTCCAGACCTTCACTCTAATGTATGACTCAGACTCTGTTGTCCGTTTATTCCCATAACTATGCTGATCATGATGTTCCTTGTGCTTGTTTATTATACACGACTATTCCACTTAACTCTTGGCACCTCAAGTCCTAATGACAGGTACTTTATTCCAAAACCCCTGGTTTCACTCTCACGTATGAGAGTGTCTTAGAGGTCGGTTGCTGCTCCCTGGCTCAATTTCGAAGGCATCCATGATACAGTTTTACAGCAAGAGGCCATGGTAAATGCAAGGAGAGTAGGTTCTTCATCTTGTATTAGATCATTAATAACACTATTTGCTAGTTATGCGGCTTGGGGCAATGTACTGGACCCATTTCCTCATCTAATGAGAAAGCCCATTTTATAGGGTGGTCATGAGGAATAAATGAGATCACGGTCTATAAAATGCTTTACATAGAGACAGAAACAAAGTAAATGTTTAAATCTCATCACTATTATGAGTCTTATTATCATTATTATTATAATTCTCTATCCCACAGCAGGGATAGGATAATCACACATGTCAGTTTAGCCCTTGATGACAGGTTATTGACTATAATCTCAACTTCTCTCTTGATGCTCAAGAAGACTTTTACAAAGGGATCTACTTTTGTGTATAACCAAGTAATATATGAACCAATCATGAGTGTATTATGGGCTTCTTAGCATTTCCCCAGTTGGATAAACCCTCTTATTATTTTTTTTTAAATTACTCCACGCATCCCTCATGAAAATAGGATTAAATTCCCTCACCCAAAATGCCTCAGATCCTGATGAAGGATTTTCAAAGTATCTTTTGCTCTTTTATTGTCATTATTATGCAGCCTAAGAACACAATGTTTCCATTTCATAAAAATATAATATGGCTGCACAGAAATCACATAGAAATTATGGCAGAAAATTAGTCAATAAACTTTTATTATACAAGCCCTTAATGCTTTTATTAATACTGAGGAACTTAAAATTAAGTTCTTTCCAGAGCAAGATTTACTGCTTCAATTCCAGAGATAAAGCTGGCTAGGACACCTAGTCCTAGACTCTGAGAGGCCCCCTTCTGTGTCTCGGGTTTGCTCCCTCCTGGACTGCATGCACTGATATAAAAATCCTCCGTAAGAAAACGGGATGTGCTTCTATTTACACAACCCCTCTGCTCTGATTCCTTGAGTGGATAAGGCATGAGAAACACGACTGTTGTTGAGAGGAGGAATTCGCTAATCACGATGACTGGAAATAATGTGCATGAGGTAAAGTCTGGTCATACTCCGAAAATAGGTAGATTTCTGTGCTTTCTTCAGTGCTGCCCTTTTAAAACTCTGACTCTCAGCCCTGTGGATAATCTTGGTTGAATCTCGCTAAATAAAAACTTGTTCGTTTATGTATTCATTTGTTCATTCTTTCAGTTGATAATGTTTTAAATATTAAGCCCTGGAGAAGCAAAGATGAACTGACCCTACTCTCTTGAAGTTGATACTTTGGAAAAATATACCATACAGGTCCATAAACACTGAGCCACTAGAATGCATTTCAGCTGAAAGAGACACCGTCTCTCCTGGGGGTTATCAGAGAAAGTCTACGTGGACGGAAACAAGACGTGATTATCCTGACCAGATTTTTGAAATTTGTGACCCATGGATAATTATTATAGCATTTGACTAGTTCCAACATTTAAATATTAACAGATCACACATACTTTATATTTTAAATTACCAACTACTGTCAGTTAAGTTCGACTTTTAGACAAATAGATAAAAATTTTAGAAGTATTATATCTTATTAAATATTGCATGGGAAATACTTCTCCTAAAACATTATCTTTGCTTTTCTGAAATTCAAATTTAGCTGGGTGTCCTGTATTTTAACTTGCTAAATCTGATTACGCTGCTTGATTTCAATGGAGAAAGGAAGGGGATATGGAAATGAGGCTTGATAAAGTGAATGGTATAAAAAAAATTTAGAGAAAAGGGTAAAGCAAGTTGCTGAGTAAAGGAGTATTCCAATCTGCTTAGAACATGAGATTGGAGAGTACTACCAGGTGGTTTACTGGTACAGAATCCACCTGACCTGCCAAACAGAAAATGCGGGTTTAGTTCCTGGGCCAGGAAGATCCCCTGGAGAAGGAAATGGCAACCCAGTCCAGTACGCTTGCCTGGAGAATCCCATGGACAGAGGAGCCTGGCAGGCTCCAAACCAGGTTTTCAAAGACTCAGACACAACTTAGCAACTAAAAACCAACAACAGCAAACTAGTTAATAAAAATAAGATCTCTGTTAAACTGAGCATTTTGGGCTAGGTCCCAAAATGTTAGCCTCAATTAGCTTATTTCCCAAAACCCATCTATTATTATATTCCCCATTTAATCAGTGATACTTGGATAGATTAAATACTTTGTCCAGTGATACTTGGTGATCAGGAAAGGCTGGATCTGACCGCAGATATCTCTAGTTTCCACTCTGATTCTTCACTCTACACAGCCACCCATGATAAGAACAGAAAGTGGAAGGAGAAAGACAGAGAGGCTGGGAGTTCGGAAGAGTAGGATTTGCATTTTTTCAACTTTCTACCACCTGATCCCTAAGCTCCATCCCATGGGCTTAGTAAAACTTGAGGTTAATATTGCTGGAAGCAACAGCCACATTAGTCACTTAACAGGACTGAGCCATCTACTCTCAAGCCAGAATAGGTCTTAGGACCCAGCTAAGTGATTCTGCTGAATCACCTGAGCATCAGTAGAAAAAGGAATCGAAAGGGTAGGATAAGATGGTCCCATGGAGACACAGAACTTGGAAGGACAAACTGGACCTCACTATTTCTTGAAATGATGATACTCAGTCAATGTCTCACAATGATAAGCCAAGGAGGCCCTGGAGTAGGAACAAGGCTGCAGCCATCCTACTTAGAGCCCGCTTTTCTGCCTCTGTTGGAGAAAGGAAGTAGCAGAGAACACTGGGCTCCTGCTCCACCAAAAGCCAACACTGTGTCTGTCAATACCAGGCCTTCAAGAGGAGAGCTTGCGCCAAAGCATCAAGGTACTTAGAACTCCATACATGTTTCTCATTTCTCCTCTCTAGAGCATATCTTAATACACATACTCAGTGCCCTCAAATTGAGATAATCAATAAAATTCTGAAAACAGCAGCCCATTGAGAATCCCCCTCTCTTTTCTTTCTTTTTTAGCATATAATTACTCTACAGTATTGTTTTAGTTTCTGCTGTACAATGAAATGAATAAGCTATATGTATACATATATCCCCTCATTTGGCAGGAAAGAAATGCAGACATAGAGAATGGACTTGTGGACCCAGAGAGGGAAAAGGGGAGGATGGGGCGAATTGAGATCCCCCTTTTGTCAAGAGTTCAGTTCAGTCGCTCAGTCATGTCCGACTCTTTGCGATCCCATGAGCCACAGCAGGCCAGGCCTCCCTGTCCATCACCAGCTCCCGGAGTCCACCCAAACTGATGTCCATCGAGTTGGTGATGCCATCCAGCCATCTCATCCTCTGTCGTCTCCTTCTCCTCCTGCCCTTAATCTTTCCCAGCATCAAGATCTTTACCAATGAGTCAGCTCTTAGCATCAGGTGGCCAAAGTACTGGAGTTTCAGCTTCAACATCAGTCCTTTCAATGAACACTCAGGACTGATCTCCTTCAGGATGGACTGGTTGGATCTCCTTGTAGTCTAAGGGACTCTCAAGGGTCTTCTCCAACACCACAGTTCAAAAGCATCAATTATTTGGTGCTCAACTTTCTTTATAGTCCAACTCTCACATCCATACATGACAACTGGAAAAACCAGCTTGATTAGACGAACCTTTGTTGGCAAAGTAATGTCTCTGCTTTTTAATACGCTGTCTAGTTTGGTCATAACTTTCCTTCCAAAGAGTAAGCATCTTTTAATTTCATGGCTGCAATCACTATCTATAGCGACTTTGGAGCCCCCCAAAATAAAATCTGACACTGTTTCCCCATCTATTTGCCATGAAGTGATAGGACCAGATGCCATGACCTTAGTGTTCTGAATATTGAGCTTTAAGCCAACTTTTTCACTCTTCTCTTTCACTTTCATCAAGAGGCTTTTTAGTTCTTTTTCCCTTTCTGCCATAAGGGTGGTGTCATCTGCATATCTGATTCCAGCTTGTGCTTCCTCCAGCCCAGCGTTTCTCATGATGTACTCTGCATATAAGTTAAATAAGCAAGGTGACAATATACAGCCTGGATGTACTAAAAAAAAAAAAGTGGTTTTGATGGAAAATTCCTGAGAAGTCCAGATTCATTTAATATAAACAATATAAAAGCTCATTTAGAGCTGTTTGAGATTGATAGTTTTGCAAGATTTGACAAGGCCAGTTTGTTTTATTATGGTGGAGTTGCATAATCTTAAAAAAGATTTGGAGAAGTAGAACTTTGGTGATTCTTTATTTATTCCTTCATAGTGTTTTTCTAGATCCATAAGCAGATGCTCACAGTGTCTGAAAATTATTCATACCTTCCTACCTCAATCTTTCTTTAGCTTATTCATTAACAATACTTAACTTTGAGTACCTACTCCTTATTAACACAGCTGATCTGCTTTATTTGTAAATAATAATTTTGAGATCATCGTTGTCAGCTAATATTAATTTACTAAAATAATTCTTCCTATAACTTAGTGTAACTACCACTGGAGCAGAGACCATGCCTCTGGTGTTTCTCACTCTACACCAGGCTTAGTGCAGTGCCTGTCACTTGGGGGTAGTACATTAATTATCTACTAAATGAGTGGAAAATAGTTACAATTTCCCTGCTTCCAAACTCTTCTTACACAAAAAGCCGGCTCTGGGCAAGACCATCTTTACCACCAAGAAACTTGCTCCCACAAACCCACAGGACACATTGATCCTTTTTTATATCTACTTTTTCGTTAATTTTACGATATGCCATATTTGCCTATTTTATTACTTATTTTGGATCTCTTCTTTGGCTTGGCCTAAGTGGCAGCCTTCTCCTATCTCCTACACACCATCTGATTCTTAGCTATGCATAGCTTAGGCGAGATGGAACCTTTACCAAGCTGATTCACCATAGGATGCAAATGAATGCCCCCACCCCACATTCTTCCTACCACCACAGGGAGGGATAAGTTAATAGCCATCTGTATGCATGCAAGGCTCAGAATTAAGGAGTTCAGTAAGAAATGGCTGAGCAAAGGAGAGAGAGGAAAGGGCTGGAAGAAAAAAAGTTAAGAAACTTTCGTTGCAGTCACTCCAGGGAGACAGTCAAAGTACCATCTTAAGAGAAAGGAACTGAATTCAAATGATTCCTTAGACTGTGATGAATGCCATGAGAATAACTTTCAGCTAAAATAAGAAGCCAATAGAGCTGTTAATAATTCATATTGCATTGTTATGATATTGATAATTAACTGTAATAACAATAGCTGAAGATTGAGCAGTTAGTATTTGCCACAGATCTAGTTAAGCAATTTATCTGACTATCTCATTTAATGGATAGGTTTCATAATCTACTTCACTTTACTGGTAAGAAATCTGAGGCTCAGAGAGTTTAGCTATGTGTCCAACCAGGCCAGAAATTTCAGAAGTCGGGCCCCAAACCCCATAGTTTCCTCTAGTCTACACTAGATTAGTGACCAACCTGAAAATTAACTTTAGATATTCTAATTCTAAAGAAGCCCACTGAGAATAAAGTATCACAGGACTATAAATCTGTAATTTGGTTAAAACTTCTAATTCACATGGAAATGATTACTGAAACGTTAGCCTAATGATACTCTATGACTCAAAATAAGGACTCTTTAAAAATACAAATTTACCAGGTCTGACTAAAGTAAACATGCTGCTTCTTAAGTGGTGATAAGTTAAACTTCAAGCAAGATTAAGCCTTCCCACCAAACTTAGTGGAAGACCTTCACAGGTCACAGTTTATCCCCCTCTGCCTGGTCTTGACCTTTCCTAATTACTTTCAGTATAAGAACAACTCAGACTGTAATAGTAGATGGAAATCAAGAATATAAATAGAAAACAGAGATGAAAATTTTAACATAAATACATTTTTAATGTAGGACTCATATGGGCTTCCCTGGTGGCTCAGAGGTTAAAGCGTCTGCCTCCAATGCGGGAGACCCGGGTTTGATCCCTGGGTCGGAAAGATCCCCTGGAGAAGGAAATGGCAATCCACTCCAGTATTCTTGCCTGGAGAATCCCATGGACAGAGAAGCCTAGTAGGTTACAGTCCACGGGCTCGCAAAGAGTCGGACACGACTGAGCAACTTCACTTCACCTCACCTCACCTCATATGTGCTTATACAGAGATTTACTGGGATAAGTTAATGGCCAAGAAAAAAAAAGAAAAACAAAAAAACAAGAATTTTCTTCCTTTTCTCATCCCCTTTAGAAATTACAAGAATAACCAAGTTGTCCAATCAGTACTTCTCCCTGTCCTTATGCTTCAATTGAATGGATTTACAGTAGCTCAAGGGTCTTTTACCATACATATTCAATGAAGAAAACTTACTGTTGGACACACATCTAATTTATAAGCTTCAGTAATTGTTGTGGCTGTATGAGCAAGACAAGTCCAGAATAAAAGGACATATAAACCCTGGGCTTACACTTGCATTACTTCTGTATCAATTATAGCTGGACTATAAACCACTTCTGGGAGGAAGCCTTGTCCATTTAATCAAACTTTGCATACTGCCTTGTATGAGCCCAGAAACACATCAGATATTAATTGTCACAGAGGTAACAGTATAGTCCCCCTGTTCAATTCCGACATTCTCTGGCATCAGATACTTTGGCAGCAGGTTGAAAAGTAGAGGAGAGGGAACCAACTAATGGATTCTATTTAAGGACATTTGATGAAAATGTTGACTGGCCCATGACTGATTTTATTCTTAGCGCTTAAATGTTAGTTAGTTAGTCAATTTGAATGTTAATTAGCCATAATGACAAGGAGTGTCTCTTTTTATGATCCTCTTAAAATGTATCCAGGGGCTAATAAGCAATGGGTGCATCCCATAAATATAATAAGTAAATAAATTAGCATCAGTTAATTTAATGTAAGCAAACTGCACTGTGAGGTCTTTCCTGGCCCCTACTGCACTTGGCTTATTTTCCTCTCAGCATCACTTCTCCTCGCCTCACCAATTTCATGATCCAAACAATACACTCTACAGCAGAGGAGCAAGGTCAGACATTGAATTTAGAGTAAACCACGTGGACCTTGCTCACTTTTTAGACACATGTTGTCAGATAACTGGGTGGTTAGAATAAAGGTCAAAGGAAATAAGACTCATAAAACTCTGCTTTTGTGGACAGCTGGTTTCACAGGGGTGATTAACCCAGATGGTTAGTACTGTCATCAAAAAGGTTAATTTGTTCAGGTAACTACCTAGATCTCATTCTGTTTAAAAGCTGAAATGACTAGATAAATGACAGATCAAGTGTTTCAGCTACAATAAAAGGACTGGTTGGACATGCTGTTGAGTCGCTAAATCGGTGTCCGACTCTTTGTGACCCCAGGGACTGTAGCCCGCCAGGCCACTGTGTCCATGGGATTTCCCAGGAAAGAGTACTGGAGTGGGATGCCATTTTTCTCTCCAGGGGATCTTCCTGACCCAGGGATTGAACTTGCATCTCTTACATTGGCAAGTGGACTCTTTACCACTGAGGCACCTGCGAAGACCAGCTGGACATGAAGACAGGTCTTAAGATGCCTGTAGATCCCTCCACTGTCTGGATCAACTAGGATTATTGGTATCTGCCCAACTTTGGATGGTGGAAGAGTTGGCAAAATCTTCCAAACTGGGTCCATAGCTTAGGCTTCAGTAAGTCAGTGTCTCCAGGTGGAAGGTATGCAGAAAGAAATTCAAGGTCGCAGAAAGGGAAGGAAGAGAGTTATCCAGAAAAGATGCTCTGTATATCCCCCTATTTCCCCACTCCCTCAATACTGCTTTCTGGATTGTTCTGGTAGATATGTTAGTGAATTCATCAAATGTAAGAGAGAAAGGCTGAAACTCAGAGACGGAGTGTGTGTGGCTCCTGGTAGCTTAGGCTAAGGTATGCCCTCCTAGAGGTGTCAGTGACCAGTCAGTGCATACCAGAGTTCTCCCGGACAGACTCCTTCACCCAGGGACGCTTCCCTCCCCAGGAAAAGTGCCTCACACTTTGCCTCACACATGGGAAAATTGACACACAAATTGTATCAAGGGGAGGACTTTGCAGTAACCAGGTTTCTCAGTTAAACACATTCTGTTTAATATTTCCCTGGGACTCTCTCCCACTCTAACACTGACATAATTCCATGGAACATTCCTGAGCAGGATCTGACACCATCTCCTTCTAGAAGGAAGGGTTGTTGTTGCTGTTTTTCAGTCACTCAGTTGGGTCCGACTCTCTGCAGTCCCGTGGAGTCCTGCACGCCAGGCTTCCCTGATCTTCACCATCTCCAGGAGTTTGTTCAAACTCATGTCCATTGAGTCAGCTATGCCATCCAGCCATCTCGTCCTTTGTTGTCACCTTCACCTCCTGCCCTCAATCTTTCCCAGCATCAAGGTCTTTTCCAATGAGTCAGTTTTTCCCATCAGGTAGCCAAAATATTTGGAGCTTTACCATCAGAACTTCCAATGACTATTTAGGGTTTATTTCCTTTAGGATTGACTGGTTTGATATCCTTGCTGTCCCAGGGACTCTTAAGAGTCTTCTCCAGCACCACAGAGGCCCATTTGGGATGATGCCTACCATCCTGACTCTATCTAAAATTCCTCCACCCATCCATTAGAAATGTGGCCTATGGCTAAAAAAGAGCTAAAGAAACTCCATCTTCTGTCAAGGAGTTCACTCAGAATCCTCATCTCTTCAAGGCCAGCTGGGCACTTCTCCTTGAGCTACCAGGTCGCTGTCCGTCCATCAGCTTCAGTTGCTCCTCTCAGACTTGCCGTGCCTTGAGCCACAGCTGAGCCACCCTTGGCCATTTTGTTCTGCACATCACGGAGTGACTCCAGCCTTGATGAGAGCACCAGGACTGACCTGTGACCTCCAATCTGACCTCCGCTCTGGTGGCCCTGCAGCCTGGGCCCCGGCAGCGCCTGAGGGGGATGAGGACAGAGCTCACTCCCCATGGCCAGCGGGGCCTTCCCTCTGCCGGAATACTGGCTTACAGCCGCACAACAGCAGCCCACTCCCCATTGTGCTCAAGGAAAATTCTTTCCATTTTTCCTGCCATCAGATCCAGGAACAAATTAAACCCCAAACAGAACAGTCTCAGGCTTTAGATCTCCTGACCTTGTTCAGGCTTTTATCTAAGCTCCTCTTTATCTCTGCACTCCTTGGTGGTGACCTGATGTTATTTGAGAGAAAAGCATTGGTCAGAAAGAGTACAATATAGAAATGGGGGGAAAAAGAGATTAACTCTACACTTGAAGAACCCGACAACACCAGCTCAGTCGGGTCAACATCACTAGCGGGAAGTCGCATCAACAGAATCACCTTTAATATGATGTGATTAAAATGACTCTTTACCTCTGTGATAAATAAAACCTATAACCCTAATCTAATCATGAGAAAGATACGAGACAAATTCCCAATAAGGGACCTTCTACAAACTACCTGACCAGTACTCCTCACAACTATAAAGGCATCAAAAACAAAGCCCAAGAATCTCATAGGAGATATGACACCTAAATGCAATGTGACATCATGAATGGGGTCCTGAGACCACCACCACCACCAACAAAAGTACATTAAGTAAAAGCTAAAGACATCTGAATAAAGTAGGTTTTCGTCAATAATCATGCATTATTATAGGGTTATATTAATTGCAGTTTGACACATGCATAATCGTTTGTCTTGAGAATGGATACCAGGACAGGCGATACACAGGCACCTCAGCTGGGTCCTGGACAAACAGAGTTTAGATCCACAGACTGGAGCTCAGTCTGGGAGCGGAGCAGCACTGAATTCCCCAGCTTGGGGGAAGGTGGGACAGATAGGAGGCGAGTCCCTGGGCTCCAGGACTGCACGATAGGAAAAGAGATTCAGAACTTTCATGGATGTTCAGTGCATAGTCCTAGAGCCCCAGGATATTCAGATCTGCTGGAGAGAGGGGAAGCCTTTGAAGTTATTATAAACCACCTGCCCCATGTCAGGGCAACCAAGAGTCTCAACTGAAGACATATTAGAAGGTAGGCTCCAGGAAGTCAAAGAGGGAGATGACACAGACCAGCGCTCCAGGAGGGTTCTGATGCAATCGTTACAATTCAGTCCCCAAGCTGATACAGTCTATTAAGTAAGCACTCACATTTTTCAATGAACACCGAAAGTGATCTGGAAGGAAAGAAATAGAACTGTCACTGTTGGCAGACGACATGACATTGTGTACAGAAAACCTTAAAGACTCCATCAAGAAACTGTTAAAACTAATACACAAATTTGGTAAAGTTGCAGGATACAAATCAGTAGACAATCTGTTGTGTTTCTTTACAGAAATAACAAACTACAAAAAAAGAATTATGAAAACAATTCCATTTGCAACTACATCAAAAAGAATAAAATACCTAGGAAAAAATGTCACCAAGGAGGTGAAAGATCTGTGAATTGAAATTACAACATATTAATGAAAGAAACTGAAGAACACAAATAAATGGACATTCATTGATTATAGGAAGTAATATTGGTAAAATGTCCAAAACAATATACAGATTCAATGCAATCCCTATCAAAACTCTAATGGCATTTTTCATAGTAATAGAACAGTCTCGAAACTTGGATGGAACCACAAAAGCAATCTTGAGAAAGATGAACTAAGCTAAAGGCATCAAGTTCCCTGATTTCAAACTATATCACAAAATTTTGGTCATTGAAACAGATAGAGAATTGACACATAAAACAATGAAACAGTACAGAGTCCAGAAAGCAACCCATGCATATATGGTCAATTAATTTATGAAAAAGGAGGCAAGAATACACAATTGGGAAAGAATAGTCTCTTCAATAAATGATGTTGTGAAAATTGGCCACAAGCAAAAGAATGAAACTGGACTGTACATCTTACATCATTCACACAAATTAACTCAGAATGGATTATAGATCTAAATGTAAGACTTGAAACAACAAAACTTCTAGAAGGAAACGAAGGCAGTAAGCTCCTTACCACAGATGTTGACAAAGATGCTTTTTCAATCTGACATCAAAATCAAAGGCAACAAAGATAAAAAACTAAAACTGAAGTGCTTCTGCACAGCAAAGAAAACCATCAACAAAATAAAAAGGCTACTGACTGAATAGGAGAAAATAATCCTAAATCATATATCTGAAAATGAGTAGATCACCAAAACATACAAAGGACTCACACAACTTAGTAGGAAAAAAACAAGCAAAAAATGGTTCAGAAATGGGCAGAAGATGTGGACATTTGTCCAAAAAGAATACACAGACGGCCAATAGATAGATGAAAAGATACTCAACATATTAATTCCCAGGGAAATGTGAATCAAAACCACACTGAGATAACACTTCACACTGCCAGAATGGCTATAATCAAAAGGCCATGAAATAATAACAACAAGTGTTGGTGAGGACTGTGCAGAAAAGGAGAGCCTGTGCACTGTTGGTGAAAACATAAATTGGTGCAGCCACTATGGAACATACTACGCTGGTTCATCAAAAAACTATATAAAAACAGAACTCCTCTATGACCCGGTAATCCATCTCTTGGTATTTATTCAAAGAAAATACAAACCAATTCTAAAATATATATGCACCACATATTCTTTGCAGCATTATTTATAAGTCAAGATATGAAAACAACCTAAGTATGTTCATGAACCAAAGAATAAGGATGTTATTAAAATGTATAATAGAATATTATTGAGCCATAAAAGAGTGAAATCTTGCCATTTGCAATGCCATGTGCGGACCTGAAGGGCATTATGCTAAATGAAACAGGTCAGACAGGAAAAAAAAAAAATGTATCGTGTGGTCTCTCTCATATTTAGAATCTGAAAGATCAAGCAAAACAAAACAAAAAACCAAACTCATAGACACAGAGAAAAGATTGATTGTTGAAAGAGACAAGGGGTGGGGTGGGAGAAATGTGTTAGCTTTTTCTTTTTTAGTTTAAACATATTAATGCATATATATGGAATCTAGAAAATGGTAGCAAAGGAGACGCAGACATAAAGAAGAGACTTGTGAACACAGTGGGGGAAGCAGAGAGCAGAGCTAAATGAGAGAGTAGAATGGAGCATGTATATTACCAAGTGTAAAATACACAGTCAGTGGGAATTTGCTGTATGAGGCAAGGAGCTAAACCCAGTGCTCTGTGACAACCTAGAGAGGTGGGATGGGAAATGGGAGGGAGGTTCAAGGGGGAAGGGAGGCTGATTCTAAGAGATCAAATCAACCAATCTTAAGGGAAATCAACCCTGAATACTTGTTGGAAAGACTGAGGCTGAAACTGAAACTCTGGTACTTTGGTTAACTGATATAAACAGCAAGTCACTGGAAGGAAAAGTCCCTGATGCTGGGAAAGATTGACGGCAGAAAGAGAAGAGGACATCAAAGGATGAGATGGCTGGATGGCATCACCAGTGCAATGGACATGAACTTGGGCAAACTTCAGGAGATGGTGAGGGACAGAGAGGCCTAGTGGGCCGCAGTCCACGGGGTCACAGAGTCAGACATGACTGCGTGACTGAACAATAACAAAGGTTGATATATGTTGACATGTGGCAGAAACTAACACAACAATGTAAAGCAGTTCAGTTCAGCAGTTATCTTCCAATTAAAAATTCTAAAAGGAAAAAAACTAAGCAAAAAAATATACTTTGCTGTACAGTAGAATCTAACACAACATTGTAAAGAAACTATTCTTCAATAGAAATTAAAAGCACCCTGAATAAAAAATAAAATGCAGGTGGATTCCTATGGTTTGTCAGACACCACATAAACACGTAGGATTTGTAATAAAGTAAAACAAAATCTTATTAGCTAATAATAATGAAGGTGAAAGTCGCTGAGAGTTATAGAAAAGCTTTACATGTAATTGTTTTACTGTCTAGTCCTGAGGGAAAAGCAAACTTTGGGCATGGCTTTCACGTCAAGTTTGGGAGAGTTGGAACTGATAGATGGCAAATTACTCAGAGGGCTTACACAGTGGCTCAGTGGTAAAGAATCTGCCTGCAATGTGGGAGTTGCAGAAGACTCCAGTTCCATCCCTGAGTTGGGAAGATCCCCTGGAAGAGGGCACGGCAACCCACTCCAGTATTCCTGGCTAAAGAATCCCATGGACAGAGGAGCCTGGCAGGCTGCAGTTCATGGGGTTGCAAAGAGTTGGACACAATCGAAATGACTTAGCTTGCATGCATGCAAATTACTCAGAAATTATGTGGTAATCAATACTTTGATGAACTTATTATGCACCGGGCACTCTGCTGAGCCATTCACATGTGTCATTTCCTTTCATCCTACCAAATACTGAGTAATAGAGGAATTGTTACATTTATTTTACAGGAGAGAGGACTACCTATAAAAGATTTTATGTAACTTTTCCAAGATCACTTGACTTTGAAACTGACAGTCCCAGAGTGAAACTGACTGTGGGGCACTGACTCTTGACGCTGGGTCAGGTTGAGCGCTGAAGAACTGATGCTTTCCAATTGTGGTGCTGGAGAAGACTCTTGAGAGTCCCCTGGACACCAAGGAGATCAAACCAGTCAACACTAAAGGAAGTCAACCCTGAATGTTCATTGGAAGGACTGATGCGGAAGCTGAAGTTCCAATCCTTTGGCCACCTGATGCAAAGAGCCAACTCATTGGAAAAGACCCTGATGATGGGAAAGATTGAAGGCACGAGGAGAAGGGGGTGAAAGAGGATGAGTTGGTTGGATGGCATCATTGACTCAATGGACACGAGTTTGAGCAAGCTCTGGGAGATGGTGAAGGACAGGGAAGCCTGCCGCACAGCAGTCCATAGAGTCACAAAGAGCTGGACAAAAGTGAGCAACTGAACAACAACCACCGGCCCATTCTGGCCAGTGGGTTCATAGCAGGGCCTCACAGCTTGTAAGCAATCAGCTCCCATTAAACTGCTGACAGTTTAAGCACCAAGAGTGAAATAATTATGTCTTCATTGCACAGCTGTCATTACATACTGGCATGTTGGAGTCAGAGTAGGTTCAAATCCCAGTGTGACTATTTGGTAGCTGAGTAACATAGAGTACCTTACTCAACCTCTCTCGGCCTACGTTTTCTTACCTGCATAGAGGATTTTAATATCATCACTCCCAGTGGGTTGTCACAACAACTAAATAGGCTTTTGTAATATAAATTACTAGCACTGTTACAGTCACATAATAAACACTGACTTTAAGAATTCTTTTTAAACAGACTCACAAGTATAGAAAGCAAACTTATTGTTACCAAAGGGGTAACTTGGAGGGGATGAGTTAAGAGTGTAGGATTAACACATATACATTACTATATAAATAAACAGATACCCAGCTAGGACTTACTCTATCTTGTGATAATCCATTAGGGAAAACAACCTGCAAAAGCATACATATATATAGAGAAAGAGAGCAAGAGAGAGAGCGAGAGAGCGTTCATGGTAGCTCACACGTCTCCCTGAAACGCAGAAGACGTCAAATTCTATCCCTGGATAGGGACTATCCCCTGGAGAAGAGACTGGCAATCCACTCCAGTATTCTTGCCTGGATAATTCCATGGACAGAGGAGCCTGGTGGGTTACAGTCCCTGGGGCCTCAAAGAGTAGGACACAACTGAGTGACTAACACACACACACACACACACTATCTATCTATCTATCTATCTATCTAT
>SJYC01093585.1:0-30768 GCA_006408675.1 Madoqua kirkii | reverse complement strand
AGTATTTGAGAAGACTCTTGAGAGTCCCTTGGACTGCAAGGAGATCCAACCAGTCCATTCTGAAGGAGATCAACCCTGGGATTTCTTTGGAAGGAATGATGCTAAAGCTGAAACTCCAGTACTTTGGCCACCTCATGTGAAGAGTTGACTCATTGGAAAAGACTCTGATACTGAGAAGGATTGGGGGCAGGAGGAGAAGGGGATGACTGAGGATAAGATGGCTGGATGGCATCATTGACTCGATGGATGTTGAGTCTGAGTGAACTCCGAGAGAAGGTGATGGACAGGGAAGCCTGGCATGCTGTGATTCATGGGGTCGCAAAGAGTCGGACACGACTGAGCGACTGAACTGAACTGAGCTGACCTGGGGAGTTACTCTTTCAGTATCCTATCATTTTGCCTTTTCACACTGTTCATGGGGTTCTCAAGACAAGAATACTGAAGTGGTTTTCCATTCCCTTCTCCATTGAACCACATTCTGTCAGCCATGAAAAAGTATCTATATATATGTATATGTACATACGTATAATTGAATATGTTACACACTGTTACACAATATTGTTACACACTATTGTTACACAACAGTTCTACACTGTATAACTGTGACTTTGCTGTACACCTGAAACATTATAAATCTACTATACTTCAACAAGAAAGAAAAAAGTTAAAAAAATTTTTTAATAAATAGTTTCGTGCTACTTGCTGCTTTTGGAAAGACTTAGTTCATCAACATCCCAGGCAGGTAGGAACCCAAAGACCTGTTAAAGACCTCCAGATCTTATTCTGTGAACTCTGCTGTGAATCCATCCTCATGACTGGCAATAACTATAGTGAATTTAGTTACAGTCATAATCTTCCCCATTTCAGATTTTCTCTTGCTTGGTTCTCTAAAAGAAAACATAGAACTCAATTCAACGCCTAAAATAATAATTCAGCTCATATTAAACACACACAATGTATCCTCTTCCCAATATTGTCCCTAAACAGGACACTAAGAAGCCGATTATCCTTAATGTCCTAGTGTCTGGGTGTATATAGAGAAAAAGATGAGAAGAAAGGTGAAGAATGTCCAAAGCAAGAGTTGGATCTTACTTTCCCTCATCATTTTTGCCCTACTTGAGCGTACTGAATAGTAAACGATACGGTTCCTCAAGCCAAGGTTGGCACCTAGAGACTGCTGTTGGCTCCTAAGGACACTAAAATCTTCCTCTTTGTCCAACTCTTTCTTGTAAAGTTTTCAACCCAAAGCTGTCCTAGATGAGAGTTCCAAATTCCCAGAGTTTCGTTTGCATTTGTGGTCAACTCTACCTTCATGTTGGCTCAGTTTTTCAAGTCACTCCCTTTTAATGGGGCTTAACTGGTAAAGAATCTGCCCGCCAATGCAGGTGATGCAGGAGACTCAGGTTCGATCCCAGGTTGGGAAGATCCACTAGAGGAGGGCATGACAGCCCACTACAGTGCTCTTGCCTGGAGAATCCCCGTGGACAGAGGAAATTGGCGGGCTACAGTCCATGGGTCACAAAGAGTCGGACATGACCCAAGTAGCATAACATGCACACATGCATGGATCTCAATGCTTAAAATGAACTGAAAAAAAAAAAAGAAAAAGAAAACAACCTAAAAGATACTCAATGGCAGTATAAAGCTGGAAATGTCATATAGGACTCTGGAGATGTCCTAGTTTGAAGCTCACCGAAATATTTCCTAATTAATGACATCCAGCATGTACTAAAACATCTAATGAGAGACACTAATATTCATCCCTATGCAATTCCTGTTTCTTGGTTATGGATATTACAGAAAGGTCTAGCACATTTGTCATCAACCTTATACAGTGAAGCTTTTATAATTTCATCTCGTGAATTGTTCCTCTTTTTCCTTCTTACTATTCTCTGCAGTATTTCTCTGCAGTATCTTTCCCAGGAAGGATTTATCAATTCAGTCAAAAACAGAGTAATACAGTGACAAAGAAAATATGAAGTACATTTCTTTAAATGATCATCGTTTGACCTGAGGTAAATAAAATAAATACAAAGCACATAACAAAACACACAAAATAAATATCTCAGTAGCCCCACTTGGGCAGCTTTAGTACAAGATCCATAGAAGATGTCAACTGATGTGTACACTTATACTGCATTGCATTCTCAGAGCAGAACAGACCTCCATCAGGTTGCATTTACCAGGGACATTGCTCATTTCCACTGTGACCTTCCACTCTGGCTACCTTGATCTGAAGCACCAGTTTCTCAGCTGGTCTAGCTGGCTAAGGTTGAAATTACCTGAAGCAATCCTTTCAATGAGGAGCAAACGAAGTTAGACACGTATGGATGAACCCACACTATGGAAACACACGCAATATCTTTTGGGGCCTACTTAAACAAATGGCTGATATCGTACACGTATGGCAGCCAAACTCTGCCTAAGATATACAAACATAATTTTTCATAGTGCATCACTATCAAAAATGCTCAGACATCTTTTACAATCTATGATCTGATGCATACACACAGACACACACACATATACATGTACATACAACACACACGGTGATACAGTTCTCCAATAAAGATGACTTCCACACAGTTTTTTAAAAGGACTAAAAAAAATTCTTCAGCAGATCTGGCTAAGGAGATTTTCTTTGTCCTGGATCTCTAGAAGCTGAAGTTGGTTTTAGATTGTCCACTAAGTTTTTCTGATCTCATGCAGATTTCTTCCCCATCTGCCTTTGGCAAAATGGGTATTCCCTTGTGTGAGATCTTTGACATTAACTTCAGAGATTTCGCAGTCTTTCTGATTATAAGCCTTCAGTGTTCAGGCTCTAAGTACAAAGTCTGAGCTTTATTTCTGCATTGGTTCCTCTATTTTCTGCCACATGTGCTTCTTGTTGTGCTCAGTCATGTCTGACTCTTTTCAGTCCCATGGGCTGAAGACCACCAGGCTCCTCTGTCCATGGAATTTTCCAGGCAAGAATACTGGAGCAGGTTGGTATTTCCTACTCCAAGGGATCTTCCTGATCCAAGGAGTCAAACCCATGTCTCTTGCATCTCCTGCGTTTTGGCAGGCAGATTCTTTACTCCTGAGCCACCTGGGATGTTCCAGTGGACAGCAGAGATGTGGCCAGCCTCACCTCTAGAGGATACTTTGAAAAAAATGCCTCCTGCCTCTCACATGGAGGTGGCTTCTTCTTGCTCCTTTTAGTGAATTTCCTCCATATGTATAGTTTTTTATGTTTTTTGTTCTTTTTCTCTCACTCTCTCTCTCTCACACACACACACACACACACACACACATACTTATAACCTCTCTCCACAGTTCTCTGACAATGTGACTGTCACAAGGCTTACAAACACAAGTAGGATACCACTGCTCTATTTTCAGAATTATTTAATATACCAAAACACAGATTCCTAGATTCCTCCTCCCTTCCTGAATCAGAAATCAGAGACTCTGAGGAGTGACCCTGAACTCTGTGCTTTCAGAAAGTTCCTCAAGGCATTCTAATGATCAACCACATTTTCAAATCACTGGTGTAAATTACCAGAATTTTAACTGGGCTTCCCTGGTGGCTCAAAGGTTAAAGCGTCTGCCTCCAATGCTCTTTTTCTCTCACTCTCTCTCTCTCACACACACACACACACACACACACACATACTTATAACCTCTCTCCACAGTTCTCTGACAATGTGACTGTCACAAGGCTTACAAACACAAGTAGGATACCACTGCTCTATTTTCAGAATTATTTAATATACCAAAACACAGATTCCTAGATTCCTCCTCCCTTCCTGAATCAGAAATCAGAGACTCTGAGGAGGTGACCCTGAACTCTGTGCTTTCAGAAAGTTCCTCAAGGCATTCTAATGATCAACCACATTTTCAAATCACTGGTGTAAATTACCAGAATTTTAACTGGGCTTCCCTGGTGGCTCAAAGGTTAAAGCGTCTGCCTCCAATGCGGGAGACCCGGATTTGATCCCTGGGTCGGGAAGATCCCCTGGAGAAGGAAATGGCAATCCACTCCAGTATTCTTGCCTGGAGAATCCCATGAACAGAGAAGCCTAGTAGGTTACAGTCCACGGGGTCGCAAAGAGTCAGACACGACTGAGCGACTTCACCTCACCTCACCTAACTGGAGAAAGAAACACTTTTTAGTAGGAAAAAAAAAAAAAACTATGAATTTAATCATTGATTTTAAGTTGTTTCCCAAGTTATATTAATAGTCTGGAATTTTGCTGTGTAACTCCCTCAAATTTATCAAAGGTAGACAACATTTTCATATTAAAAATGCCTACAATAGGTAGGACATATATTTTATAACGTGTCACACATCAAAAAATGTGCTGATAAACTTTACGATCTAGGATCTAATCATATCTAAGAATCTATTGGTATAAAGAGCATTAAATCAATAGAAGTAAATAAAAAATATTTGGTGTTTATATACGATGGAATATTACACAGCCATAAAAAGGAAGAAAACTGGATCATTTGTAGAGCGGTGGAAGGACCTAGAGACTGCATACAGAGTGAAGTCAGAAAGAGAAAAACAAATACCGTATATTAATGCATATATGTGGACTCTGAAGAAATGGTACAGCTGATCTTATTTGCAAACAGAAAGAGAGACATAGACATAAAGAACAAATATATAAATACAAAAGAGGGAAAGGGAAGTATGGGATGAATTGGGAGATTGGGATTCACATATATATACTACTGATACTATGTATAAAATAGATAACTAACGAGAACTACTATATGGCACAGAGAACTCTACTCAGTGTTCTGTGGTGACCCGAATGGAAAGGAAATCCAAAAAGGAGGGGATATGTGTATATGTATGGCTGATTCACTTTGCTGCATAGTAGAAACTAACACTGAAAAATACTCAGATATTTTTCTGTATGAGTTTCCCTAGTGGCTCAAACAGTAAAGAATCTGCTTGCAATGAAGGAGACCTGGGTTCAGTCCCTGGGTCAGGAAGATCCTCTAGAGAAGGGAATGGCTACCCACGCTAGTATTCTTGCCTGGGGAATTCCATGGACAGAAGAGCCTGGCAGGCTACAGTCCAAGGGGCTACAAAGAGTTGGACATGACTGAGCAACTTTACTTCTTCAGAAACTAATACAATGTTGTAAAGCAACTATATTCCAATAAAAATTAATCACATATATAATAATTTTAATAATATATAAATCAATATAAGTTAAATAAAAACTTTTCTAGATTAAAATACCTGAAACCCCAGTGATTTTGACCCATGTGTATGATTTAGTTCAGTGACCTGAGGTCAAGAGAACTGCAGCTCTCATGCCCTTAGAATAAATCGTCCTGACAAGCACTGTGCATGGTCTGCTCCGGGGAGAGGGAAAGTAAATAACTCATCACCTAGAGATGACTCTGGGATGTTTAAGCTACCCTCAGTCAGGAGCTGAGGTCTCTTTTTCACTTTTCAGAGGCTAGGACTGACTCCACCTGTAGCCTGAATTCTCTATGGAGAATTTGCAACAAGACTGAAGATGGACGCGTGCCCCTCCATTTGTGAAAAGGAGAAAACAGCAGATGAAGTCAGTGAGCTTGACACTGACATTCAGCAACATTCTTAAACCTATTCTATTAACAAGGAAGTGTGGGGCTGCTCAGAAAAAGAAGCAGAAATCATAGAAACCAGTGCCTATCACCAAGAACAACTTAAGGAATTATCCCAGCTGTACCAGCCCAACTTCATTTCACACTTTGACAGGTTATTAGATAAGGAGACAGAGTTTAACAGGCCTTCAGTGAGGAATTTGCAAGAGTCTCTCAAGATACCCCTGCACATTAAAGAGAGATAGGTTCAACGGCAGCACTCAAATAGATTAGACTGTGCTTGAGTGATCATAACTAAATGGATCTATTTTGGGTGATACTTATTCTAGTCTATTGTACTTGATTCACTCAAGTTCAACAAATCTATCAACGACAGAGTAAAAGGATAAAAGAAATTCCTGTCAGCATTGAAGTCTCCTTGCAAATGAGAAGAGGGCCAAGTGAAATGGATGGCAAGTTCAAGATCCAAAGTGGTCTCGTAAGAATGGAATCTAATCAGATGAAATCGGAGTAAGTTTAAGTTCAAGCATGTGGTCCTTCCAGATCCACTACCCAGGGATGTAGCTGCAAACATTCATGCTAATGGCCATTATTAGAAAAAAAAGAGTTCAAGACTTTACTTGACACTAAACTTAAAATGAGTTAGCCATATGATTAGGCCATCCAAAGACCTTAAGCCTTCATGCTTCAGACTTCATGAATAGCAATTTGATTTTCAGAATGATAATGGTGGTCATCTGAGAATCCTACCATAATAGCTCAATATTTCTCGACTTATAAGCACTCTGGCTTCTCTTATAGACAGTTCTAATATCCCCCTACCTCTACTGTCCTATACATGCTTTGCTCCTGGCTAACTCTTCCTCAGCTCTCAATGTAGATGCCAAAGGAAGTTGCTCCTGATCTCAAGATTAAGCCAGGTGTCCTTCCTCTGAGCATCCCTACAGTTCACAGTTATCAGATCACTTCAAACACTGAATTATATTGTCTTTGTCCACCTCTATACTGTGAACTTATAACTGAATTCAGTGTTGCACCCATAAGTTTACCAGATGATCAACAACCTTTCAGTGAATTAATGAGTGAGGTAAATCAGAGTAATCAGGAGAGTAGAAGAATAAAAAAGGAGAGGAGAAGAATAAAAAAAATCACAAGAGAACTTGAAGGAACTAGAGATGCTTACTCTGGAGGAAGAAAGCCTCATGGGAGTGATATGAGGGTGGTTTTCAATCAGGTAAATGTCTGAAGAGGATTGATTTGCTTATTCTACATGACATCAAGGACAGAATTTTCAAGAAGAGACATTTTAGCATGGTTCAAGAGAAGACATCTTTTCAAGAGAAGACTTTCTGATAGGAGAACCAGCAGTGATATAAATTCCCATGAGATAAAACAAGTTTATAGACTATGGATATGCCAAAGCACACGATGTTTGACTATATCATGGCAGGAAAGCCATCGGGGAATATCAAATACAAGAAGAGAAGCTGGACTAAATGCTAAATTCTCTATTATTACATGGCTGAATGATTAAGTCACAGAAATATCAGTCGGTTCAGTTCAGTCGCTCAGCGGTGCCCAACTCTTCATACCCCGTGGACTGCAGCAGGCCAGGCCTCCCTGTCCATCACCAGCTCCGAGTTTACTGAAACTCATGTCTATTGATTTGGTGGTGCCATCCAACCATCTCATCCTTCGTGGTCCCCTTCTCCTCTCATCTTCAATCTTTCACAGCATCAGGGTCTTTTCCAGTGAGTCACTTCTTCCTATCAGGTGGCCAAAGTATTGGAGTTTCAGCTTCAGCATCAGGCCTTCCAATGAATATTCAGGACTGATTTCCTTTAGGATGGACTGGTTAGATCTCCTTACAGTCCAAGGGACTCTGAAGTCTTCTCCACCACCACAGTTCAACAGCATCAATTCTTCGGCACTCAGCTTTCTTTATGGTCCAACTCTCACATCCATACATGACCACTAGAAAAATCATAGCTTTCACTAGACAGACCTTTGTAAGCGAAGTAATGTATCTGCTTTTTAATATGCTGTCTAGGTTGGTCATAACTTTTTCTCTAAAGCGTCTTTTAATTTCATGGCTACAGTCACCATCTGCAATGATTCTGGAGCCCAAGAAAATAGTTTGTCACTGTTTCCACTGTTTGTTTCCCCATCTATTTGCCATGAAGTGATGGGCCCAGATGTCATGTTCTTAGTTTTCTGAATGTTGAGCTTTAAGCCAGCCTTTTCACTCTCCTCTCTCACTTTCATCAAGAGGCTCTTTAGTTCTTCTTCACTTTCTGCCATAAGGGTGGTATCATCTGCATATCTGAGGTTATTGATATTTCTCCCAGCCGGCAATTTTGATTCCAGCTTCTGCTTCATCCAGCCCGGTGTTTCTCATGATGTACTCTGCATATAAGTTATATAAGCAGGGTGGCAATATACAGCCTTGACGTATTCCTTTTCCTATTTGGAACCAGTCTGTTGTTCCATGTCCAATTCTAACTGTTTCTTCCAAACCTTCAAACAGATTTCTTAAGAGGCAGGTCAAGTGGTCTGGTATTCCCATCTCTTTCAGAATTTTCCACAGTTTATTGTGATCCACACAGTCAAAGGCTTTGGCATAGTCAATAAAGCAAAAGTAGATGTTTTTCTAGAACTCTCATGCTTTTTCAATCCAACAAATGCTGGCAATTTGATCTGTGGTTCCTCTGCCTTTTCTAAATCCAACTTGAACACTTGGAAGCTCACAGTTCAAGTACTGTTGAAGCCTGGTTTGGAGAATTTTTAGCTTTACTTTACTAACATATGAGTGCAATTGTGCAGTAGTTTGAACATTCTTTGGCATTGCCTTTCTTTGAGATTGTCATGAAAACTGACCTTTTCCATTCCTGCAGTCACTTCCAAAGTTTTTCAAATTTGCTAACATATTGAGTGCAGCACTTTCACAGCATCATCTTTTAGAATTTGAGGTAGCTCAGCTGGAATTCCATCACCTCCACTAGCTTTGTTCATAGTGATGCTTCCTAAGGCCCACTTGACTTTGCATTCCAGGACGTCTGGCTCTGGGTGAGTAACCATAGCATCATGATTATCTGTATCTGGATCATGAAGATTTTTTTTGTATAGTTATTACGTGTATTCTTTACATCTCTTAATATCTTCTACTTCTGTTAGGCACAATAAAGGACAGAAATGGTATGGACCTATCTTTGCATGAAATGTTCCCTTGGAACATTTCTAATTTTTTTGAAGAGATCTCTAGTCTTTCCCATTCTATTGTTTTCCTCTACTTCTTTGCATTGATCACTGAGGAAGGCTTTCTTATCCCTTTGCTATTCTTTAGAACTCTGCACTCAAATATATTCACATAAATATATTCATCTATAATTCACACCATCTTACTCTTTGAATTAATCCATGAGGAATAAGATGTATGCCCAAGAAAATTACATTCATCGAAATAGTAGAACAGGAGAGTCATTTGTCTTTTGACTTGATCTTACCTATTCTGGGGAACTGAATAAAAGTTTATAAGCAGCATCAAATCTCTAAGTTTTGTTTTTTTTTTAATCTATAGAATGGAACAAAGTAATTCTAACCTGAACAAAGTAATTCTGTATAATTTTCCAGATTCATGTATACATACACTCTCTCTCGCACACACACACACACATACACATATATATATAAATCTGGGAAACTATATATTTATACGTAGTGTGTGTGTGGTATATATATATACATACTTAGTTGTCCAGTTATGTCTGACCCTTTGAGACCCCATGGACTGTATTCTGACAGGTTCCTCTGTCCACGGAATTCTCCAAGCACGAACACTTGAGTGGGTTGCAATTTCCTCCTCCAGGGGATTTTCCCTGGAGGGATCGAACGCAGGGCTCCTGCATTACAGGCAGATTCTTTTCCGTCTAAGCCATCAGGGAAGCCCATATACATACATACACACAAACACACATATATATACACATATGTGTGTGTATATAAAACCACTATATATACACTTTCCCAGGTGTATATGTATGTATATATCTTATATATATCCCCATATATATATCCCCAACTATCCAAGGAAATGCCTTCTGAAGGGGTAGACTGTTCTCATCACAGAGTCCTGCATTAGTAGGGAATGAGCACATCAGATGATAGAGTGCTGCTTTATTGTCTCACAGAGAACCACTGGTGTGAACATATACATAGAGGGACTAAAATTGTTTTCAGTTTACTAGGAGTAAAAAATATCTTTATTCTTTCAATTTTCATGGGCTTAAATCTAACTATGAATTCCACGATAACTTCTTTTAAGTATTATTTGTTATCTTAATTATTCTTATTATCTATTGTATTATCTAAATTATCTATGCTATTATCTTAATTATCTTAATACTTATTCATCACTAGTAAATAGTAAGCACATTGTACAATAACTCATTTAACCCATATCAATTTTATATTATGTCCACTTTACAGATGAGAAAAGTGAAGCACAGAAGAAACTGTGGCGTTTCACTCAGAGTATCCCTCTAGGACTGAAGAACTCATCCTTAAGCTGCTGTTGGCCATTGAGACTCTTGGATGTGTACCTCTTTGAGGAACTGAGGAGTTGTCAAAAGGCTTTTTAGCCAAGGTTGCACTCTCTCCCCAGAGGCAGCCCACATTTAATGATTGGTCATTAGTCCGATTCACAAAGGAAAGGTTCAGTCCAGATAGTTTAACTCAGGATATCCAAAGCCTACCCCAGCTGCAGAATTTCCCATTCATCATCTGAGGCTTCTGCAATAACTTCATCAACAATCCAACTCTACCCTAGTCCTGGTTCAGCTAACTCCATTCCCTCCCAGGTGTTATTCTCAAGAGCATGCTACAATAAACATCCTATAGCAAATCTCCCTCTCGGAATGTTTCCCACATAATCCAAACAATGAAAGCTTCTTGTCCAAGATCACACAGCCAGTAAGCAGCAAGCCTAAGAAGTTCAGCTCCAGAATGTGTGTTCTCAGCCACTATGCAAATAATGCTTCTTTAGAAGTAATGTGCTTCATTTTACATTTGCATCTCAGTTAAAAGTCTTGAGCCACACTTTCCAAGTTGTTGCTCGGTCGCTCAGTCATGTCCAGTTCTTTGTGACCCCATGGACTACAGCATGTCAAGCTTCCCTATCCTTCACCATCTCCCAGAGCTTGCTCAAACTCATGTCCATTGAGTCGGTGATGCCATCCAACCATCTCATTCTCTATCATCCCCTTCTCCTGCCTTCAATCTTTCCCAGCATCAGTCTTTTCCAGTGAGGCAGCTCTTCGCATCAGGTGGCCAGAGTATTGTACCTTCAGCTTTAGCATCAGTCCTTCCAATGAATATTCAGGGTTGATTTCCTTTAGGATTGACTGGCTTGATCTCCTTGCTGTCCAAAGGACTCTCAGGAGTCTTCTCCAACACCCAAGTTGAAGGATCACTAGCATTCCTTTAAAGAGGCTTCCCTGGTGGCTCAGTGGTAAAGAACCCACCTGCCAAGCAGGAAACATGGGCTCCTTCCCTGGCTGGGAGGATCCCCTGGAGGAGGAAGTAGCAATCCACTCCAGTATTCCTTATTTTTTGCTTTTTCTTGCTTTTTTATTGGATGATAACTGCTTTACAATATTACATTGGCCTCTGCCATACGTCAACATGAATCAGCCATAGGTATAGCATTCTTGCCTGAGAAATCCCACGGACAGAGAAGCCTAGCTGGTTACAGTCCATAGGGTTGCAAAAGAGTTGGACACAAATTAGTGATGATACAGCAACAACAATATTCCTCTAGATCTTCTAGATCTATATCAACAAATATGATCCTGTTTAAGTAAGTTCAGTAAATGCCATGCATTTTATCCCCTACTGGACAGTCTCCGTGCAAGTTAATATTCCAATAGGGCTGGTAGGTTCTGAACAAATAAATCTTTTTGCATGAAATTTGTAATGTGTCTTCCAACCAGAGCACCCATTTTAAGAAACATCTATTAGCACCAATCTGCTAGTGTCCTTCAGACCCAGTTTGGGAAACGTTGTCCTAAAGAAATCTTCATCATTCTTCCAAGAATATTCTGCTTACCCTTTTGATATTCTGGAATATTTCTTTTCATTTATTTATTTGGCTGCATCCAGTCTTAGCTGTAACATGCAGGCTCAGGAGTTGAGGAATGAGGACTCAGTTGTCCTGTGGCATTTGGGACCTTAGCTTTCCAAACAGGAATTGAACCCACATCCCCTGAAGTGGAAGGTGGATTCTCAACCACCGGATCACCAAGGAGGTCCCTGTTTCCCGTTTGTAATCTCTCTTTGCTCTCTCACCATTCCTGGGATGCCATTTTAGACTAGTGAGTGACTGCAGTTTTGCACAGAAAAGACAAAATATAGAAAGTACTTAGCTTTGTGTTACATGCCTAAATGTCATAAGACTATGCATAAAGTTATTAACAAATGTCTATCTTGGTTGCAAATGCATTATCCCTACATGAAATGGCCATTCAGTAGGGAAACTTTAAGACTTAGCCTCTAAACTCAGCTCCAAAATTCTAAGGATTTAAAAACCTATTGAAACTGACTAGGCGTCTTTTTTATCTTCTGTAAAGAGAGAGAGCAGGGTTCGATTTATTGAAATGCAAACAGCCTTTCCAATGCTAACATTATAGGATTCTCTTAACTATTGATATCATGTATAATGTATTGGTAAGAGGACAGGTTCTAGAAACCCACACACAAACACAAACATATATGCACACACAAATACATTCATATACAAACCTCGATTCTATACCCTCTTCACTCATTATCTGTGTTCTATCTCCTTTTGCTCCTAAAATAATTTGTTGTTGTTGTTGTTGAGTCACTAAGTTGTGTCTGACTCTTTACAACCTCAAAAGTGCAGCATGTCAGGCTCCTCTGTCCTCCATTATCTTCTGCAGTTTGCTCAAATTCACGTCCTCATGATAAAGTCATATTAGAGACTTATCACAGAGGGTTGTTATGAAGATGAAAATAGATAATGCATGTACAATGCTTAGCATTGTCAAACAATTGTTAAATGCTCAATTAATATTTGCCATTTTATCAATGATGTTGGCTGTGTTTTTCAGAAATGGTTGCAAGAGTGATGGCTGAGAAATGAGGTGGCATATTATGTGTTTAAACTGTGCATTTTCCCTGGATTTCAAATGTGTTAGATGACGAAGACCAATTGGCCAGAGTAAGTTAGATCACATGAGCACATAATGGATTAACAAATGTGATTGTGTTTCTGTGATGCCTATGTTGAAGAATGATGCTCAAAGACATGATCAAACTATTATGCCACACCTGAAGTGCCTTCCAGACCCAGAGTAACTTGAAGAAGGCTAAAGAAACCAACAGGGACAATTACATTGTAGTTAAAAAATACTAAATGCAGACCATACAAGGACATAGTTTAAACAAAAGAATGATTCAAATACTAAAAGGACTTGGAAAAATGGCTATCATAAATGAGATAATAGCCATAAATAATGAAGAAAAATAACTATTCCCCATTTCCACTCTGGACCACACAAGAACAAAGAGACAAATTGCTTTCAGAAAAAATTAGATTGGCTTCAAGAAAACACACTGTAACAAAAAGAATTGGTCAGCACCAGCATGTTTTACTAAAGGATGCTCTGTGCCCTGTACTTAGAAATTCACAGATGACAGGATAAATACCCAACTATTTAGATGATGAAGGAGGAGATTATCTATGATCAGAGGGAAGGATGCCATGCAGTTCTTTGCAGTTCCTACGTTTTGACGATTATACAACTTAGCATGCAAAGTGTAGCTGTTATCAACACAGGGCTGCTGACAAGGAAATTTCTCCAGGGATTCCTTGAGCCAAAATTTCCCTTCAAAGACCCAAGGTATAAGTCAGCTAGGGGCAGGTGTATGCAATGAGCGATAACAACATTCCCTAATTAGACACAATCTCCTAAACGAGGCATCCACAGAACAGTGAGACTGGTGCTAGTAAATTAGATTTTTAAAATCCTGTTGCAATCACTCCCCTGACATGCCCCTTTCCTTAAGCTCCACACTCGGTTATTTTTTATTTATTGTAATTACTTCAGTAATAAGATTTGTTTTCTTGTTATTATATATATTATTGTGCAGGGTAAGAAAGAAAAATAATAGCCAAAAAGAGTTATGTTTCTTATTTATCTCCTTGGCTGTTATTGGGCCAGGGGGAGGGGTAAGGAGCAGAGAGAAGCTGTAAATAGAAAAGAGTTTCCTACGCAGTGAAGATGTATAGGAACATATTTGCAAGAAGAAAGCAGGGCAATAAAGGAATAAGACTAATAACTCAAAAGGGCTTGGTGGCTCAGGGAGATAAATAACCTTTTCCAAGAAAAAGACAACCTGGAAGCCAGGGTAGGGAGGGTGGAGCCACATTACCAAGGTTTATGTGCTGTCTTTGTTTTTGTTTGTTTGTTTGTTTTTACTTTACAATACTGTATTGGTTTTGCCATACATTGACATGAATCCGCCACGGGTGTACATGAGTTCCCAATCCTGAACCCCCCTCCCACCACCCTCCCCATATCATCTCTCTGGGTCATCCCAGTGTACCACCCCCAAGCATCCTGTATCCTGTATCGAACCTAGACTGGCGATTTGTTTCTTACATGATAGTATACATGTCAATACCATTCTCCCAAATCATCCCACCCTTGCCCTCTCCCACAGAGTCCAAAATGATAACCCTGTATGCGAAACAGCAAAAGAGACACAGATGTATGTGGCTGTCTTTGACTTTCCTGTTACCGCCAGCCAGGCAGCAGGACCCAGAATTTGAAAGAAAAAGGCTCCCAGCAATTGCCCAATGCCAGGCTTAGAGGTGCATTACCTTCTGGTTCCTCATGGGGTGCACTTTCACAGGAATCCAGACTTCCGTGGATGCTGGGCAGTGAGGCTGGCTGAGATGCTGAGACTGACTACATACAGCAAGGAGGCAGTCCCTAGGCTGGGGGAGACAGATTCCACCATAGACCCTGCTCATTATAGATAACCCGAAACACTCTTGGAGATGCCCTGATAGAGGCTGAGGCTGAAAAGGCTATTTTCTAAAACACAAGAGGCCTGATTTTCATCCGTTCAAACGGAACAACTAAATTTATTTAAAATGGAAGGAGTGACAGACTTTTTCCCCCCTTGGGCTCCAAAAATCACTGCAGATGGTGCCTATAGCCATGAAATTAAAAGATTCTTGCTCCTTGGAAGGAAAGCTATAAAAAACCTAGACAGTGTTAAAAAGCAGAGACATTACTTTGCCAGCAAAGGTCCTTATAGTCAAAGCTATGGTTTTTCCAGCTACCACGTACAGATGTGAGAGTTGGACCATAAAGAAAGCTGACCACCGAAGAACTGGTGATTTTGAATTGTGGTGCTAGAGAAGACTCTTAACAGCCCCTTGGACTCCAAACCAGTCAATCCTAAAGGAAATCAACCCTGAATACTCACTGGAAGCACTGATGCTAAAGCTGAAGCTCCAGTACTTTGGCCACCTGATGTGAAGAGCCAACTCATTGGGAAAGACACAGATACTGGGAAAAACTGAGGGCAAAAGGAGAAGGAGGAGGCAGAAGGTGAGAGAGCATCACTGACTCAGTGGACATGAATTTGAGCAAACTCTAGGAGACAGTGAAAAACAGGAGACCCTGGTGTGCTGCAGTCCATGGGCTCAAGCCGAGTCAGACGTGACTTAGCAACTGAACAACAACAACTGATATTTATTTGGAAAGTTAAGCATGAAAAGCAAAAAGGTATTAGCTGAATTCTTCCAGTTCCAAGCCTCCCTACTGCTGTATACTTTATACAATTTATTCAGTTCTCAACCCAATCCATAATTTTAAATCATATCACAAGTCAATCAAAGCTCTTACCAAAGAGGTTGTTGTCCTTGTGATTGTTTTTTTAAAATTATGCAGTGGATGTAAGATTGGTAAATTATATGCATAGACATATAATTATATATATATATATATATATACACACACACACACACACACACACACCATGTATAGACATATATATCAAATATATATAATAAAGGAGACTTTCTCACCTTTGACCTTATCCCAACCTCTGAAGAATATCTGTCTCATCTATTCTTGCCAAACCTTATCCTGATATCTTTGAAACACTAGAAAATGGAACCAGGAAAGAGCCTGCTTGGCTTGACAACTGAGAAGAACTTTGCACGTCCCACAGTTATATTTCAGGCAACAAAAAACAACTGGAAACCATCAGGATGCAGATGGCAGAGTAGGAAGCTCCTGAGTTTACATCCTTTCACAGATATACCTACAACTACATATGAGCAATTGTGCCAGAATGATCTGAAGACTAGCATACAGATTTTCTGGGTTTGTTTTTTTTCAAGTTTTTATTTTCCTTTTATTTTTTTAATATAAATTTATTTTAATTGGACGTTAATTACAATATTGTATTGGTTTTGCCATACATCAACATAAATCCACCACAGGTACACACGTGTTCCCCATCCTGAACCCCCCTCCCTCCTCCCATCCCGTACCATGCCTCTGGGTCGTCCCAGCAACATACAGATTTTCTACAACTAACAGCTTAAAGAAAGACCACATCAAGACAGGTGGGAGTAGCAGAGATGCTGCCAATCACAGAGCTCACCCCACCATGGGATAACTGACAACCAGGGGCAGGAAGTGGGTATCACAACTATGGAGATGCCCCTGAGAAGCGAACAGTGTGAGCCCAGCATTGTCTTTTCCAGCCTGTGGGACCTGCACCAGAAGAAAACACTATGAGCCCCCATAGTGTTTGCTTTTGAAAACCAGATTAACTTACATTTAGGAGCATCAGAGGATTGTGGCTAACCAAGACCCACTCTTGAGGAGCTTGTAAGAATGCACCCACTGACTTCCAGTGCAAAGGCACAGCTTGAAAAGTGTTTGCATCATACAAGGAGATTTTACAACTTTATGCTCAA
Organism: Madoqua kirkii; assembly: GCA_006408675.1. Lineage (NCBI taxonomy): Eukaryota > Metazoa > Chordata > Mammalia > Artiodactyla > Bovidae > Madoqua > Madoqua kirkii. Next base: position 14,153 of record SJYC01093585.1, on the reverse strand, counting down.
AGAGGTTAAGAAGTTGATGCTCAAAGGAGTTAAGTAACCAACCCAAGATCACAGCACAGGTGAGACGTGGAAAGGCTGTTGAGCCCTCATCAATCTGACCCTAGAGTTCTGGTGCTGTGTGCTGTGCTTAGTCATCCAGTCATGTCCGACTCTTGACCACCCCATGACTGTAGTCCACCAGGCTCCTCTGTCCATGGAATTCTCCAGGCAAGAAAACTGGAATGGGTTGTCATTCCTTTCCCCAAGGGATCTTCCTGACCCAGGGATTGAACCTGGGTCTCCTCCATTGCAGGCAGACTCTTTACCACGGAGCCACCAGGGAGTTCTGGCTTATAACTTTATAGTGTGTACTAAACAGGCTAGGATCTAGTAGGAATTTCTCTGGGGAAATAAGTGCTGGTGGGCACCATTTATTTCACTCTCCTTTCCCTGGCTTCTAGTTGGCCTAGGGCTAGTGGGCATATGTCTGTCTCTCTCCATCAAGCTAGCTAACACCATGCATCCCACCCTAGCATTCCCCCGAGGACCCTCCACACCTGATCCACTCACTCAAGCAGCCCCTCCAAAGTGACTCCCACTCTGGGGGGCCAGACCTGTCCACCAGCACACTTGCAGTAATCTCAGCTGGGCCTTAGAAACAGCCTTGCAAGGAGCAGCCCTACCCAGCAGGGCACCTGCAACAGTCACAGCCAGGCCTCGCAGTCAGCTGGACTAGGGACCTGCCCCCACCAGTTTGCTCACAGTCCAACCGTAAGAGGGGGACCTTTGCCACCCACAGAGGAGCGCCTGTGTGGTGATCACTTCTATATAAGTCACTCTTCCAAGGCCCAGAGATGTAGCTGACATACCTAATATGTAGAAACATACACAGGGAGGTGAGGAAAGTGAAGAGACAAAGGAATACCTTCCAAATGAAAGAACAAGACAAAACCTCAGGACCTGGGAGAATAACAGATGAACTCAAGAAGAACTTCAGCAAAGAGTAAGAAATTGTAAGTATAAGAAAGAATGAATCATAACTAGAGAGAGGGAGAGAAAGAGGCGGTTGAGGAGTTTGGCAAAACAGGGAAAGGGAATTAAGTAGAAATTTGTAGTTATTTTATAAAATAAATCACAGCTTAGGGAATGTAAAACTTAGGGAATAAAATCAATAACATTGCAGTAACTTCGTATGTTGACAGATGCTCACTAGACCTATCATGGTGATAAATTAGTAATGTATATAAATGTCAAATCATTGTGTGTGACATAGTAGTACCATATGTCAACTATACCTCAATAAAAAATTAAATATAAAACATATTCCTTCCTCTAGTTAAAAAAGAAAGAAGACCATCCGAGGAACACTTCTATTGTAACTCCATACAGTGCTTAATAGTTTCAAAGTGCTGTCGTATTTGACCATGATGATACCTAGGGAAGGTGTCTTCATACACTGAAAAAACAGGAATGGAGAGCTTAAGTAACTTGTTCAAAGCCACACTGATGGAAAGAATACAACTCTGACCTAAATCAGTCTTTGAATCACCTGATGGAAAGTTTCTTTACTACACCTCTATCATAGTCATCCCAGATGGGAAAAAAGAGCGATCCAGGAAGAAGGCAGGAAAAGTTCAAACAGTTTCCTTTGAGAAAAGCAGTGAGGTCTTACTACAGTTCTCCTAACAAGGGACACAGGCTTACGTCCTCCCTCATAAAAGCAGAGCCTCCCGGAGGGTAAACGGCAAAAGAAATAACACCCTCAGTATTGGCAGAGCCGTCAGAGCTGTGCTTCCTATTTTCCAGTGAGGGAAATTGATGGATTTTAGGAAGCCACATGACATACATCATTAAAAACATGGTGGACGTGATGGGAATTGAGAAATAACACATCCAAATTATACTCAAGGGTTTGTTTTATAAAGACTTCTCAGTATGCTGAAAGAAGGTGTTAAGAATGGTAATACTATAAAGAGAGATGTCTAAAGGGAAATCTAGAAAGAAGAACAAATGATCAACCACCTCCCTCCTTGCCTGCATCCCTGCTCCTCCTATAGGGGGAGGAACAGAGAAAAACTGGAGTGCAGACAGATAACAAAAGTTGCCTATCAAATGAGGGAGAAAAGCATTTAACAAAACAAGCCTATTCCCCCAAGAGCCTCAGCTCCAGTGTGATCAATGATTCTGCAACATTGAATCATTTTTAATTTAATGCTTCTGGGAAGAGAGGGGGGAACCCATCAACCACAGGCACAGTTGGCAAGAGCTGGGTATTAGCATTTGGCAGCATTTATTATCGCTGTTTATGATGGCATAAATTAGGTTTATGCTGATATAATTAATAATCCTAAATTTAGGAATAATAAATAGTAATGTTTATTCGGCACTGCAATGTCTGAGGAAGGCAAATGGAATAGTCAAACTGCTGACACCTGCCCCCTCCCTCCCACCTCAGTGTGCAGGCTGTAGCAGGAAGGGGTGGGAGCAAGGAAGCCCTTGGGATCACCCTCCCAGAACTATCCACCCAGAACTATGCATCATTTAACACTATGCAAATGACTTAGCAGCAGGACTTTCACAGTTCCCAGAGCAAATAATTTTCATTTTGATCTCAAAGAACAAGTTCATCAACAAGACTGTATCAGATCTCTCTCTAGAAGCAGTTCAGTTCAGTTCATTTGCTTAGTCATGTCAGACTTTGCAACCCCATGACTGCACCACACTAGGCTTTTAGGCTGTAGCAGGAAGGGGTGGGAGCAAGGAAGCCCTTGGGATCACCCTCCCAGAACTATCCACCCAGAACTATGCATCATTTAACACTATGCAAATGACTTAGCAGCAGGACTTTCACAGTTCCCAGAGCAAATAATTTTCATTTTGATCTCAAAGAACAAGTTCATCAACAAGACTGTATCAGATCTCTCTCTAGAAGCAGTTCAGTTCAGTTCATTTGCTTAGTCATGTCAGACTTTGCAACCCCATGAACTGCACCACACTAGGCTTTCCTGTCCATCACCAGCTCATGAAGCTTGCTCAAGCTTATGTCAGTGATGCCATCCAACCATCTGTTGTCCCCTTCTTGTCCTGCCTTCAGTCTTTCCCAGCATCAGGGTCTTTTCCAATGAGTCAGTTCTTTGCATCAGGATGCCAAAGTATTGGAACTTCAGCTTTAACATTAGTCCTTCCAATGAATATTCAGGAATGATTTCCTTTAGGATTGACTGGTTTGATCCTCCTGCTGTCCAAGAGACTCTCAAGAGTCTTCTCCAATACCACAGTTTAAAAGTATCTAGAACCACAACCCTCAAATGTTCCCTTAACTCACACTGTTCCTAAGAGGTTCAGACAGTGCCACCAAATGCCATGTTCTTCGTGAATCTCTTTACGTCCTTCTGTCTCTTAGAAGGAATATCACGGATGTCCGGCAAAATCTCTGTAGACCATGATTTGAGACTTACTGGCAGATATTTGCAAGGCAAGTATTTAAGGTATAAAACAGTTATGTTTTAGCAACTTTTAAAATAATCTCAAATGCATATTTGTCTTTCATTTTGTAGTTATTCGAGGCAGGTACAGAAAAGGGACATGAACTTGGAGGGGGAAAGGGCTGAAATGACTTGGGAGAATGGAGTTGACATATATACCCTCCCCTGTGTAAAACAGATAACCAGTGGAAACCTGCTGTATAACACAGGGAGCCCAGCGCCATGCCCTGTGATGACCTAGAGGAGTGAGATGCAGGAGCTGGGAGGGAGGTTCCAGAGGGAGGGGATATACATATATACACAGCTGACGGTAGAGCAACTATTCTCCGATGTTTAAATTTTTTAAGAAAAACTTTACCTTTTAATTTAAAAAAGAGTCTGTGAGCTTAACATATTCCTGTAAGTGTTCCCTTTCTGTGCCTAGGAGAACAGCTCAGCATTCAAACTAGACTGAGATTTCCATTGTTTCTACCCCCCTCCCCAAACCCCCCAGTGAGGGCATCAGGTAAATGGAGAAAACTATAGTTCCTCCATCCAAATAATCTCTTCTGGATCAAAATAACGTTTCCCTCTATTATCTATTTAAAGAAAGTAAAGCAAAGAGAAAGAAGTTAAATACCTTTTGCCCACCTCTTCTCAGAGTCCCTAACACTGAGACCAGCAAACAAAGCAGAAACAGAGTCAGACTGCTATTTCCATCCAAAGAACCAACCTTCACTCCATGTCCAAAGAAATTAAAATTTTCCTAAAAACCGTCCACTGATGACTCTAGTCCAGAGACTACAAAACAGCAAAACAATCTGAATTTTCAGAGTCCATGATTGCAAGTTTAAGAACCTTTTTCAGCTCCCAGGCAGAGCAATTGTATTCTACAGTAAAGGAAAGATGAGTGGCGTGGCTAAGCTCAACTAAGAAATATGACCTTTGGCCAGCAAATATTTCCCAGGGAGATTCCATAGCAGGAGTGGTGGAGTTCCTGGGCCTCACTGAAAGGAGAATCTGGAGCTGAAACTTTGGAACGGGAGTTCAACGTGGAGTATCATTCTCCTGTCATGTCAAGGCATGGCATGGTGTAACGACCATCACCACTGTTTCTCCAGACAACATTTACTCCATCATTCACCTTCCCAAAGGCCACAGAGAATGTAGAGCTTTCTTCCGGTAGGTTCTTCGGCTTGAGATCATTTTGGCCTTCGGACAGGAGGACAGAGTGCCTTGCTGAGAGAGCGAAAGAGATGCAGGTAGAAGCTGATCGTCTACAGACAGTATCTCTCCACCTTTTCTGGTCTCCCCTGCATTCTCCTGCTTCTCCTTCTCCCCTCTACAAAGGAGTGTCATCTGCTGTCCTTGCTTTTTAGGGCATAGGGCAGAACTCACAAGTGCACAAATCTTCCCAGCATGGAAGATGCTGATTAAACCTTAGCCTGTTGGAGACTGTCCAGACATAAAGCCAGGCTCCCTGATGTGTCATTGTCTCAAACCAGTGACTGGGGACTAAAAGGATGAGCAGGGCATAGAGAAGGTTAAGTGTCATACCCCCAGGTTCAACCAAAATCATGCCCCAAATGGGTAGGTCACAAATCTAATCTTCCAATTTTCTTGGGTGTTGTTCAGTTACTAAGTCATGTCCAAGTTTTCAAGATCCCATGAACTGCCGAAAGCCTGGCTTTCCTCTCCTTCACTATCTCCCAGAGTTTGCTCAGACTCACGTCTACTGCGTCGATGAGGCCATCTAATCATCTCATCCTCTGTCGCCCCATTCTCTTGCCTTCGATCTTTCCCAGCATCGGCATCTTTTCCAATGAGCTGGTTCTCATATCAGGTGGCGAAAGTATGGGAGTTTCAGCTTCAGCATCAGTCCTTCCCATGAATATTCAGAGTTGATTCCCTTTAGGACGGACTGGTTTGACATCCTTGCAGTCCAAGGGATCTTGAGAGTCTTCTCCAGCACCACAATTTAAAAGCATAAATTCTTCAGTTCTCAGCCTTTATGGCCTGACTCTAACATCTGTACAAGATTGAACGAAAAACTATAGCTAACCTGTAGCAAAACACTGTTGAGTGTTACATCAATACTTGTGTACTACCATTTAACTGAAGATGTATCAGAAAGTTCATTACTGACAGAGCTGGCTCAAAGCTCTTTAAAGCAAGGGTCCTCAGCCTCCAGAATCTAATGCTTGATGCTCTGAGGTGGAGCTGATGTAAGACTAATAGAAATAAAGTGCACAATAAACATAAAGCACTTGAATCATCCTGAAACCATCCTCATCCAGTCTGTGGAAAAAATGTGTTTCATGAAAAGGGTCCCCGGTGTTAGAAAGCTTGTGGACCACTGCTTTAGAGCTCTTACTCTGGTCTGAAGATGAACTATCGGGAGGGCCATATGTTAAAACACTTTAGAAAGGTCAGGTGCACCCTGAGTTAGACTTAACAGGTATGCATTAGGCGCTTACACTTCCCAAGTTCTATGCAGACAGCATTTGAAAGAAGAGTCACCATATGATGGTATGGAAGCTTTGACATAAGTGGGACTTGCAGAGCCAAGTGGAAAGAGCGGGAGGTTTGCAACCTGACAAACCTGGGTTTAATTCCTGACTGTGAAACATCAACCATGTGGCTGACCTTGCATATGTCATCTGACTTTTGCACCAGACTTTTTTTTCCATCTGCAAAATGAGATACTTACTTTTCCATAAGTATAAAAAATTTAAATTTAAAATATTTTTATCTTATAAAATTGACAAAGAATAAAAAGAATGATAATGATCATTGTTAAAAAGGTATGGAGACCAGGCCCTTTCATCCATCAGGTAGAAATATACATCTGTATATCTTCTATAGAGAGAAATCTGGCAATAATATGTATTAAATATAAAATATGCATAACATTTGACATGACTTTTAAGAGTTTATCTTAAGGAAACAACCTGAGAAATTTGCCAAGAGACGACAAGACTCTTCACCTGTCTGTTGTTTATAAGAAGAACTGTTTGGATTAATTATGGCCCAACAATACAGTAAGATTGCTGTTTTAAAAACTAATAACAACATTTGTATTCTTTGCCATTAGGAAGATGCTGTTTGTTTTTAAACTCTACTACAAAATACATTTTATCTTATAACAGTTAAAATGGGTTTGGATATAGAAATACATGTAAAAAAATAACTGATATACCCAAAGCTGTAGATTTATGAACAAACACTAACGCATCTTCTTCATCTTCCTAATAGTGTTTCTCTTTGAGCAGCCTGATTCAGGGAGGGACTCCATGTCACAAAATTCCACAGGCACAATGTAATTATCATAGATGATAATGTGAACAATACCCCTTGGAGTAATGCAATGTGTTAGCCCGAAATTTGGGTGCTTTTTAATTTCTTCTTTAAGCTTTTTCTCCACAGTAGGACTTTCTACAATAATGATACTTCATTTTCCCCCCCATTGGAAACAATAAAACCACTTTATTTTTTGAAAACAAAGAAGTCACATATAAACAGTAATAAGCCCAATGCAATTGCATAATGGGCACTCTGTAGATGGATGCTTTGTGCTTGCTTTTCGCCAGTTGTCTCTGAGCTCTCAGCCCACAATTCTTTCTTCTTCTCTGTCACACTGCAGCTAAAACTCTGCAGACTGCAATGCTCAGACTACCTTGCCAGTTGACTTCCTGCTAGGTTCCGCAATGAGAGGCACTAGAGTGATAAGAAGGCAGGAGGAGGAAGTAAAGGGTACCCTCTATGTTTCCCAGTGCCACTTAATGAGGCTAGAGCAGCAGCAGGTGATTGGCCCAAACTCTGCATCTTAAGATGCACACCAGTAGCATCACTGCATCCTCTCATGGGTGCCAGCAGCAGGTGGGATGTGTCCCCTTGCTATTTGGATATTACTATCTTTCACCCTTTCAACTGTGACCTTTAGTCTACTGAAGCCCATGACAAGTCACATTTCCTTCTCAGAGTTCCAAACACCGTGTTTTGGAGCCTTTCAGCCCCTGGGTTCCAGTAACTCCACAGCTTCCTTTTGCTTCCCCAGGCTTGTAGGTAGTGCCTGCCTCTGCAAATAATAATTACCTGGTTTCTTCTGCATTCCCCATTTGAACTTTCAGATTTCTATCACCGCATGAATGAAATCCCATCTTCAACATCTGTATCTTGATTGTATCATGTATCCTTTCACAACTAAAAAATAAAGCTATTTTATTTTTAAACATCTCAGTTATACTGAGTATGATTTTAGAAACATACTAGCCATTGTACTTATTATTCACTGTCTCCTTAAGAGTTTCTCTAAGTATGACTGCCACTGCTCCTCTTCACCAATCTGAGACACAGATACTGTCTTTCAATCTCAATAACACAGCTGAAACAAGATGGAAAGGCTTATTAGCACTTTACTAAGAATAAATGTGAAGAGCTGACTCTTTGGAAAAGACCCTGATGCTTGGAAAGACTGAGGGAAAGAGAAGAAAAGGGTGACAGAGGATGAGATGGTCGGATGGCTTCAGTGACTCAATGGACATGAGTTTGAGCAAATTCATGGAGATAATGAAGGACAGGGAAGCCAGCGTGCTGCGGTTCCTGGGTTTGCAAAAAGTAGGATACAACTTAGTGCCTCAGTAACAATATAAGAATAAAAGATAGAACAGATGATAGCTACTCACAGAAAATTTTAAACTGATCATTGGTGACAGCTGTTCTCATTCTCAGGCAGCAAGCTGAGCAATCACTTCTTCTGACCTCCTTGACATCCTAGGTGCCATCATTCTAAAATGACCCTCAGTGATGTAAGGAGGACCAGAGTTTCTCCAATTTTAAGATCTTAAGAATTATCTCTTCCCCCTTAAAAGGTCCATTTATCGGGCATCTTTTCCTGTTCCAGGATTTACTCCTTTCTGGGAAGATTGATACTGGGAATAGCCAATTCATTCAGTGAGTACACTGCTCTCTAGCCACAAGGAAGTCTTCATGGCCAGTAGCAAATGTATTGTGGTAGAAAAGTAAGAATGCTCACTTCCATGATCTAAAGATACAGCAGCACAAACCTCTGAGTTACTTGTAGGATTTTATGTAAGTGAGGAGGCAGCCCAAGAAACATCTGATCTTGAATTTCTCGTGAGTCTGTTGGTCAGCAGTTCAGAGAGTATCTTCCATTCTTACTTGTGCAAATTTTTAAAAGAGTATATACTCACTACAGGCCTTTTTTTTCAAATGTAACTGATCTGTGAAATTTGAAAATCTGAGAATCAGTGCTACCTACATGTTTTCATCTTGAAGAGATTTGAAATACATTCAAAGAATTGAGGTCATGTAAAAGGGAAGCTGGTAGCATATCAAAAGAAGGAAGAGGCCTAGCCAAGACCAAGGGTGAAGTGAGCCCACAGGGGATCACCATAATCACTTTGTGATCCTGAACTGTCACCTGAATGAAAATGTACTAGAGGACAGCAAAAGAGGAGCCCAGTGACCAAAACTACTCAAAGTCAGACGGGTGCTGTTTACAGCCGGAAAGTTGGTGGCAATAGGAAGGATGTCTTCTACAATGGAAAAAGCTGGCAGGATATGGTAGAGTGTCCAGGCTTAAGCCAAGCTAGGAATTCAAATTCCATGAAGGAAAACCAAGGATAAACCGATTCATTTATCATGGATCAATACTGTAGAAAGCTGGGAAGGCTACGCCTTTTTTCGTCCCAGTCACATTGGGTGTGAAGATCAAGGTCAACACTTTGAGATCAACATGTACACACTGCTATATTTTAAATGGATAACCGACAAGGATCTACTGTCTAGCACAGGGAACTCTGCTCAGTGTTATGCGGCAGCCTGGATCAGAGGGGAGAATGGATCCATGCATATGTATGGCTGAGTCCCTTTGCTGTCCACTTGAAACTATCACAACATTGTTAATCGCTATGCTGCTGCTGCTAAGTCACTTCAGTCTTGTCCGACTCTGTGCGACCCACAGATGGCAGCCCACCAGGCTCCACCATCCCTGGGATTCTCCAGGCAAGAACACTGGAGTGGGTTGCCATTTCCTTCTCCAATGCATGAAAGTGAAAAGTCAAAGTGAAGTCGCTCAGTAAGTGTCCGACTCTTCATGACCCCATGGACTACAGCCTACCAGGCTCCTCTATCCATGGGATTTTCCAGGCAAGAGCACTGGAGTGGGTTGCCATATACTCTGGTATAAAATAAAAAGCTAAAAAAAAAAAAAAAAAAAAGGACTAACTTTAGAAACCATTTCTGCTGATGGGGCTGAGGCTTTCCTTGCATCTCCAACTAGTACCTCAACTGGTAAAGAATCTGCCTGCAATGCAAGAGATCCCCATTTCAATTCCTGGGTTAGGAAGATCCCCTGGAGAAGGGATAGGCTACCCACTCCAGTATTCTCAGGCTTCCCTGGTGGCTCAGATGGTAAAGAATCTTCCTGCAGTGATGGAGACCCCAGTTCAATCCCCAGGTCAGGAAGCTCCCCTGGAGAAAAAAAATGCCAACCCACTCCAGTATTCTTGCTTGGAGAATCCCCATGGAGAGAGAAGCCTGGCAGGCTACAGTCCATGGGGTTGCAAACAGTCGGATATGACTAAGCACACCATCTCAGTCTGGGAAGAGTTGATAGATTAAAATCAATATGGGCTCTTGAGGAAGACTGGGTCCAAACCCCAACCCTGTCACAAGCTAGCTATACAACCTGGGCGTGTGTGTGTGTGTATGTGCGCGTGCATGCGTGTGTGTGTGTGTGTTTGCCTGAGTGTTTTAATTATCTAGACAATTTTTAGTGCCATTTTTCAACTAGGCCATGTGATAACTTATTTTTATCTCTTTAGTCTCAATTACCTTATCATCTGATGGACAGAGACAGTAATATGCAAGAATCTGCCCAGCTAGAACATTTTAAGTTTAATACTTTTAAATCTCTGTAGAAAAGGAATACAGAATAGATGGTAGTTACAGTCCTGCCTCTGTAATATCAGCTACTTAAACTGAACTGAATAGACAGCTAATGGGAAGCTGCTGTGTAGCACAGGGAACTCAGCTCAGTGCTCTGTGATAACCTAGATAGGTGGGCTGGTGGCACGGGAGGGAGGCTTAAGAGGGAGGGGATATATATGTCTACTTACAGCTGATTCACTTTGCCATACAGCAGAAACTAATATTGTAAAGCAATTATACTCCAATTAAAAAATAAACTGCTCTGAAGACTTCACCCTTGTATATGCATTTAAATTTATTTTCATACCTGAAAATTATACAGAAGATCTACTGATACTCTGGTTGGGCCGTAACTATTACTGGATAAAAAAATACATGTAAAAGAGCAAGATTCTTTCTTGACTCATAAAAGGTGCTAAATATTTTCTTAGATAAAGTCTGTGAGGGCTTTTAATGTAGTAAAATAAAGCCTTCCCAACTCACAAATAAAAGGCTACCCATACTAAGTTTAAATGGTCCTAGATAGTTAAAATCGTCAACATTTTTATCTGATCTTTATAGTTTCATATGTTTTCTCTAGAGCAGAGAGCCCCAACCTTTTTGGCAGCAGGAACTGGTTTCATGGAAGACAATTTTTCCATGAGCTGGCAGGAGGGGTGGTTTTGGGATGATTCAGGGTAATACATTTATTGTGCACATTATTGCTATCATTATTACATCAGCTCCACTTAGATCATCAGGCATTACAATCTAGATATTGGAGACCCCTGTCCTAAAGCAGTCAGCTATTACTCACAGCATGACCTTTGTTCTTTTTTTAATATTGGGGTAGAGTTGGCTTTATAATATTGTATTAGTTTCTGCTGGATTCAAGATGGCAAAACGCCATCTTTACTGTTTTCTTTACTGTTGTTTGCTTATTTTCCACTATGGTCTTGGAAGAGGTAATCACGTTTGTAGACTTGTATATATACTAAGGACAAATACACTTCGATTCTATGGGAACAAAATGTTGGTCTGTGTGTTGATTCTATAAAAATTCTTTGTCACTACCATCCACTCAGCAACCAAAGTCCAAAAATTGGGACTCACATTAGATCTCTTCCTCTCCTTCACTTACTTGCCATGGTGACCTTTTAAGGTATCACCTGTCTTCCCCACCTCCTGCTTTAATCAAGCCACCGTTATCATCTCTGCTTTAACTCAACCGGTGGTCTCCTACTTTTATTGCATGTTGGAAAGAATTATAAGAATCAAGGGATCAGTGCATCAGGCCTCCCAGATTACTTAGAACTCAGCCCAGTTCAATACAAATGACCAGGCCAACAAGACGGTAGGATGTTTCTTTTGGAAACCATCTTTGTGATTTGTTTTCCTGTTACAGACATATGTTGCTAAGATATCTTTGGCTTGGCAAGACACTCTCTATTTCTGCTAGAAAATCCTGGCTTTGTCTCCCTGACCACTGCCATTAAAACCTCTCAGCCATCCTCAGAGTCTCCATTAGCATCAAGGAAACTACTCCACCTTTACATGGTTTTTCAAACTCCATAGGGGCCCATAATTTCTTGTAAAAGAAAAGCTTCATGTGGTAGATTAAGTGCCAAGTTCAAGTTCGAGCTCTTTAATCTTTAGGCAAATCTTGCCTCTTTGCTGGTCAGACCACACACAGGAAAATGTTGTTAATGTTAAGAAGCCGATGAATAGGAATGTGTCTCAAGAAAACCAATGAAAGTCAGAACATCAGAAACAACATCACATAAGCAATATTCAGGTGAACTGCATCAAACTTGGAGGGGGTTTCACCTGGGGAAGTTAAGACATGTAAAATGAATCTTATCCTTATTTTTACACATTTTAGGCAAAATGTGCAAAATTCATAATATGAAAACAGAGAAAAACAAATCCACCTAATTATATACTATGGAATGTGTATGTCCTTAAATGGAATGTCAATGAAGAATTTAAGTGGATATTAGATAAACCATGGGCTTCCCTGGTGGCTCAGTGGTAAAGAATCCACCTACCAATACAGGAGATATGGATTCAGTCCCTGGGTTAGGAAAATCTCCTGGAGAAGGAAACGGCAACCCACTCTAGTATTCTTGCCTAGAAAATCCCATGTACAGAGGAGCCTGGCAGGCTAAGTCCATGGGGTCTCAGAGTTAGACACGATTTAGAGACTCAACAAAAACTAGGTAAACCATATGTTAGGTATGTTCTGAGAAGGGTCCATGAGCTGAGGATTTAAAGCGTATTTATCATGTGATGTTATGATTCCATGGCAGCCTCAAGTCTTTCAGTAATGATGTGCAATGACCTGGGGATTTTCCTTTCAGTAGAATAAGGGTATGATTTCCAAATCCGTCTCAGCCAAAACGGTTTGACTGATCCAAAGTAACCTACAAAGTGCTTTGAGCTCCATGATGAAAGATGCTATATAAATAAAAAGGGTAAGTTAATCACAATAAATAACGATAATGATGATGAATGGTGGTGTCATAAAGAAGAAGCTGGCCTGCCATTAGGGAACCCAAAGCAACCAGCTGGAAATAAAGCATGTCCAGACCAGAAGGATATTCACTGATGAGACCACATTAACCTTTCAAACTAAGACCTGGATCAAGCCTCTGATTCAGAGGTGTGAGCATCTGAAATAGAAGAAACTATAGTATTTGTTCCAAGCTTGAATATTACCTTAGGCTTTTAAGACCTTTACCCAGATGGGTCAACAGGGAGCTTCCTGTTTCAATAGAAGAGAAAACTAAGTAGGTCAGGCAAGAGCCAGAATTCGCAAGTAGAATTATGACTCTGAACCCAGTGCTCTTTTCACTCTCAGCCAGACTCCAGATAATTCAAGGGAACATGTAACTTCAGAAAAGAACCAACTTGGATGAGAAAATGTTTGAAACGAGGTCATGTCCCTCAAGACGGCTTGCAGAGTTGTTTTCCATCCATTTAGGCTCAGTAAGCATGCTAATAAAAACCTTAGCCCTCAAGCAGGGAGGAGTCATTCAGTGAGACTCTACAGCTGATTCCTAGAGCTAAATGAACACATGGTAGGGGGCAGCTGAGTGCTGCTGGACCAGGAATGGCCACTGAGCTTCGGGGATTTGTCCCGCTCGAGATCTAAGAAGCCTGATTACTGCCAGAGGTCTGATTGATGGTGCCTGCTAAAGGACTTGTCCCCTCATGCCTCATATGTGCCAACCAGTCATTGTATGCAAAGAGTGCCAGACTGTGCCAACCAGTCACCATATACAAAAAGTAAGGACCCTGTTCTTTGCCTACCAAAAAAATTCCATCAAAAAAAAATTGGGGAGCTACAAAACTAGGAAACTTGTTACGTATGTGGCTGCTTTCTTTACTTACTTATCTACTTTCCTTTTGGCTTTTTTTTAAATTTTATTTTTATAGGCTTTAGCTTTCACTTGCTTGCATTTTGGCATAATTTAACATACTTTATCATTTGGGATTTATTCTGATCTTCTTTTACTATTTTCCCATCTTTGTATCTTTAGCCTTTGTAATTTCTCAATATTCTTTTTTGTGCTTACCCTTTGAAACTAGTCTGTTCTCAGCATTTCAACATTTATTAATATTTAGGATTTTTCCTGAAATTATTTTATATTTCTTAAAACATTTTCTTATTTAAGTCATTTTATCTCTGAAATTTACTTTTTCATATTTTTTATAATTCTCATTTTATCTCTATTTTCACATTTTCAATATTGCTTTATTTTCTCAGTTTCTAAA